>JAKWJA010000047.1:0-16370 GCA_027704765.1 Solanum habrochaites
TAGGATATTGACTTCTGTATTGATCTTTAACCTCGGTCATATACACGCCCCATTTCTAAAAAGCCCCCGTATAGAATGGCTCCCGCGAGTTAAATAGTTAACGGCTCAACTTCAAGAGTTGTTGAGCAAGGCTTTCATTAGACCCAAGTGCAATCCTCCTTGTGTGCTCCGGTTTTGTTTTGTTAAGATAAGAAGGATGGGTCTGTTTTTCGGTGAGTGTGCAATAGACTACCGGCAGTTGAACAAGGTGACCATAAAGAACATTATCCTCTTCCTCGCATTGTATGACTTGTTCGATCAATTAACAAGGTACTTTGTGTCTTCTCTACGATTGCTTGAGATACCGGTTATCATCAATTGAAAATACGGGCACCGGATGTTCCAAAGACTGCTGTTAAGAACCGGTATGACACTTACTAATTTGTGGTGATGTCTTTTGGTCTAACGACGGCCCCTGCTGCGTTCAGAGCTTGATGAACGGGATTATTTAAGCCGTATTTGGCTCTTTGTTATCGTGTTTTATTGATGATATATGATATACTCAAGATTCGAAGGAACATGAGGAGCATTTGAGGTGTGTTTGGAAACGTTGAGGAGAAAAAGCTTTAAAACGCCAATTTTCTCTACGTGGTGAGTTTTGGCTAGATGCATTGTCCTTCTGGGACACGTGGTTTCTAAAGGATGGAGTGATGGTGGAATCCTTCTACGGATCGAAGTAGTGAAGAATTGGGTAAGACTACTAATGTGCAGAAATAAGAAGCTTTGTTGGGTTAGTTGCTACTACCCTACTACCGACGCTTATGTCAAGGATTCTCCTTCTAAGCTTCCCATTGACGAACTTGACTAAGCAAATGTTCCATTTGTATGGTCAATGACTGTGCTAAGCTTTCCATCAGAAGCTTAAGACTTTGTTGACTACCCCCCTATCCTCACCTTGCCGATAGTCGGTCAAAACATTTTCCAATTGTTTATTGTGATTCATCCTCTTTCGGGTTTGGGTTGCATTGCTATGAGAGAAGAACGTGATTGCTTATGCCTCATACCATTAAAGGGCATGAACTAACATATCCAACTCATGACTTGGATTGGCCGCGGTAGTGTTTGCAGTGAGCAATGGAGACACTATTTATATTGGGGTTTAAGTGTGAAGGATCTACCGGATCATCGTAAGTCTACAGTATGCTTCAACTCAGAGAGATTTGAGTTTGAGACAGAGGAGATGGATGGAACTATTGAAGGACTCCGACATCACTATTTGTATCATCCGGGAAGGCAAATTTTGTGGCCGATGCCTTGATAGAAAGGCGGGAAGCATGGGAAGTCTAGGCTCATTTGCAAGCCTCCAGCGCCCTTGGCAGAGTCGGTTCAGACTCTGGCTAACTACTTGATGATGTTGGAAATAAATGAGAGAGGATTGTTGCTAGTGTGGAGTCCAGATCTTCTTTCTTTGACAAGATTATAAGGAAAACATTTTGATGAGAAACCTAAGGCGAATCCGAGATTAAAGTGTTTGCGAGAGAGGCTAAAGAAGCAACAATCGACGAGGAAGGTGGTGTTGAGGATTAAGGGAAGGTATGTGTACCTGGGCGCGGCGATTGATTGCTTGATCACACTATTCTGGCAATAAGCCCATAGTTCACAAGGTAATTCTATACTCCGGTTGCAACCAAGATGTATCGCGACCTAAAACAACACTTTGTGTGGAGTAGAATGAATCTGCGATATTGTCGACTTTATTGCCAAGTGTCCCAAACTGTCAAACAGTGAATATGTAACACCAAAGGCCCGGAGGACACTCTCAAGAGAATGCCCATTCCTGAATGGAAGTGGGAGAGAATTGGCATGAAACTTTGTGGTTGGTCTTCCAAAGACACTGGGAATTTTTGATTCAATTTGGGTAATTGTGGACATATTGACTAAGTCTGCTCATTGCATTCCGTTACAGGTGACATAACAAGCAGAGAAGTTAGAAAAAATCTCATCTCAGAATCGTCGATGCATGGGGTTTCCACTATCCCTTAATATCAGATGAGGTACTCAGTTTACTTCTAATTGTTTGGAAAACATTGGCCTGCATAATTGGGTCTAGGTTGGACCTAAGTACCCGCGTTCCAGCCTCAGACCGATGGCGTCTGAGCGAAACGATTCACAAGTGTTGGAGGATATTCTTCTCGCATGCGTGATGAGTTTGGTGGCATTGGGATACTTCTTACCTTGGCAGAGTTTTCGACAATAATACTATCACTCCAGTATTGATAGGCTCCATTTGGAAGCATTGTATGAAGAGTGTAATCTCCCATTGGTTGGTTTGAGCGGTTCGAGGTTAGACCTTGGGGTGTAACGCGGCGTCTTTTGAGGGATTCGTAGAAGGTGCAGGGCATTCAAAGACCAAAAGCCTTCTAGCGGCGCAAAGTAGACAAAAGGAGAATGCAGACCGAAGGTTAGAGGACTTTGAGTCTCGGAAGGTAACAGTCTTGTTTGAAGGGTTTCACCCATGAAAGTGTTGAATCGCGGTTGGTAAAGATGTAAGCTAAGTCCAAGTATATTGGCCATTTTGAGGTACTAAGCGAATAGGGGAGGTGCTTATAATTAGCCTTGCCCCCCAGGGCGTCCGTAGGCATCCGGTATTTCAATGTGTTCCATGATTGTAAAAGATACCATTGAGATGGAAACTACATGATCCAGTTGGGACTCAGTTTTGTTGGATGAGACTTTACTTATAAGAGGAACCAGTTGCTATATTCGATAGAGAAGATTCGTCAAGTTGAGACGAGAGATGATTGCATCCATCAAAGTTCAATTGGAAGAATCGACCGGTTAAAAAAAAAAGAAGCTACTTGGGAGAAGGGAATGCGGATAACCAAAACATACCCCACATCTGTTTACGGTATTCAGTATTCCTTTTCGCACATTGCTTTCCTTCTTAGGTATCGTTCGTGCGGAACGAACGATGGGTACTTGGTATCTATTTAACGACCTGTTTAGTCGTTTGAGCAACAGATTTTTATTCTGGAAAAACTGGCAGAGGTGAAGGAGTCCACGACGGACCTTCACGGTCACGACGGACCTCGGGAGGTCGTTTCAAACACTTAGAAAATCTGAATTGGGTACTGAAATCGACTCTCTGAACGTCGTGACGGAGTGGCAGGACGTACCGTGCAGGCGCACGGCCCGTCACAGGCCATCCACTCAAAATGAGTTTTCTGTGGCATACGACGGACAGCAGGACGGAGCCGTCGCAGGCTCGACGGCCCGTCACGGGCCACGCAATCCATTTTCGGGTCGGATTTCTGTCCACGTTTTTAAGGGGCGTTTTTGACTATTCTTTCCTTCCTTAGTTATAAAGATTTGACGGGTTAATAAATAATTAAATAGTCCTGAATTACTTTTATTTTTTAGAGAATAGATTCACCCAATTTCAAATATATAACTTCTATGTTAGTTTGATTAATGTGGGTAAATTGCCATCTTTTATTCTTATTATAATATTCAGTAGGGGAAAAGACAGAGGGTTTGAATCAAAAAATAGAAAGAACAGAAGAGATAGAGAGAATCGATCACCGGAAGAGCGGAAATGATATCAAGATTTTTGAGAAGATAGCTTGTTGATTCTTCTTCGGTGGAGGTAGGATGTATGTTTTATGTTACGATAGTCGTATTGAACTCTTATATCGAATATCATGTTGATAGCATGGTCAACCCTCTATGTGCTTAATGTTTATTGCTTGCATGATTATGATTATAAAATTGGTGATCCCCCAAATCTTGAAAGAACCCTATTCACTTGATATATTATATATGAAATGAGATGCCTTACAATGAAAGAAGGCTTGATACATTATATAAGAGGAAATGATAATGCCTTAGTGTTAAAGAAGGCTGAATTATTAGGGGATCGGGGTGCCACGTTCCGGTACCAAAAACCACTGATAGAATATTAGGGATGCGGAGTGTCACGGTCCGACACCAATTGAGGGGGGATGGGGGGGGTATAATGAATATGAGGATTCGTGTGCACGTTCCGGTACCATGATAGAATATGAGGATCGGAGTGTCACGTTCCGACCAGCCAGGATAGAAGGAATATGAGGATCGGTGCCACGTTTCGTTAGCCAGGATAGAATTGAGGACGGAGTGTCCTCCGACACCCGAAGGATAAATGAATAGAGTCCGGTGCCAACGTTTCCTGTACCATGATAGAATATATGAGGATCGGCAGTGTCACGTTCCGACACCCATGATAGAATGAATATGAGGATCGGGTGCCACGTTCCGTCCCAATGTAGATATGAGGATCGACTGTGCACGTTCCGACACCAGGATAGAATATGGATCGGGTTGCCACTTTTCCCGGTACCAGATAGAATATTAGGATCGGAGTGCCACGTTCCGGACCAGATGAAATAGAGTATCGAGGTGCCCCGTTCCACCAGGATGAAATAAGGATCGAGTGTCCACGTACCGACACAAGAGAAAAAGATCATGAATCTTGACGCTACTGAATATACTCAATCTAATGAACTTATCCCACAAAGATCTGGTATTGAGGCTTGAGTCCTCATGTTGAACTCGGTTGTAGTTATTGAATGAATTCACGTTATTAGTTGCTACATGTGTTGGATATTGTAGTGATTTACAAATTATTAATTGATATATCTGTTCCCTATTTGAGGTTTGCCGATATATCTACTCAGTACGTGTGGTTGTCTGACCCCCCTACTTTTATGTTTCCTCTTTGTTATTTGTGTATGCAGCAAACTGTTCCGTCACTCAACTCAACCAGTAGATCTAGCCAATCTTCACTTCATCGGAAATTTCAGGTGATTATCCTTCAATGGCGTCTAGCTTGGACTGGGTCCTTCTTCTCAAGTCTTTGATGGCCTTGAACTTCCGCATGGACTAGCTTTTTAGTTATTTTTGTTCTTAGAATACTCCTAGTTGGTAATTGATCATATATGTTCTTGTGATGATACTTCCTCCAGATTGGGGATATTAATAGTATTGATTGTTTTTATTAATTGAGTTAAGTCTTCCGCATTATTTTTCGGTTGATATATCTTTTGAATGTTAAGGTTTAGATGGGTTGGTTCGCTCAATAGGAGGGTAAATGTGGGTGCCATTGCGCGTCCCTGATTTGGGCTCGGACACCTCACACCATACGCTTTTGGGAAACAGAGTCTTTAGATAAGTATATTTAACCTATTACAAGATTCATTCTTTTACATCCTGGTGTCGGAATGTGACACCGATCCATCACTCTCCTGGTGTCTGGAACGTGACACCGAGCCACTCTATCCTGGTGTCGGAACCGTGACCCTGAGCCACTATTATCTGGTGTCGAACGTGACACGATTCCACTACTATCCTGGTTTCGGACGGACACCCGATCCACTAACCAACCTCATTATTTAGTTCACTCAAGTCTCTGTTATGCCAAGACATCATCATTAAACAAGAGGTTTCAAGGTTTTAGATTCAACAGCGCCTCAATCATGCTTAATTCATGGCACTCATTATATATATCATATCATGCATGCCCAAACACGCCACTTAAGCCATATACGAGGAATTTACATTACTACCCCTACACATATCATTCGCTATGAAGAGTTTACTATGAATAGCCTAAACCAATAACCTCCTCTACCGAAGAATTCGTGATCAACAAGCTATTTCCTCAAAGTCCTTTGCTTTCTCCTCTTCGTTCTTCTCTTTCTGTCGTTTCGTTTCTCCCTTCGTGTGCTCTATTTCGTTCTATTTTTCTATTCAAGCATGAACCCCTTGTTTCTTTTATCCTAATAATCATGTAATATAAGTATAAAAGATGGTAAATAACCCACTATTTATGCCAATGTTGTCTGCGTTTAACCCCAAGCAATTGAATTATTAACATCAAACCACTACCTTTATAATGATAAGCAGGAATAGTCCCCCAACGCCCTTAAAGTTTTTAACAAGAAATCCAACCTCAGTCAGTTTCACGCAGCCTGTGACGGCCCGTCTTCCGGCGATGGCCCGTCTTTCTTACTTTCGTACCACAAAGCTCAGAGACGAAATTTCCCTAAGGGTCTATACGGTTCTGCATTCCCACGATGTTCCGTCCTGCCATGTCGTGTGAAAGTTCATAGAATGGTTCTCAAGTACCAATTTTTCCTAGTTTAAGTTTTTTGGAAACCGACACCATCGACGGGCGTCGTGACGATTACGGTCCGTCGTGGGATCCGTCTACTCATCATACAGTTATTACCAGAATAACCTCTACTGCCAAAACTACTTAAACATGTCATTACACATACCCACAATGAATTGATGTAGTAAGTCCAAGGACTAAGGAATGAGTACCTACCTTATAGTAATACTCATTCTTTACAATATAATGAAAATTATATTGTTCAGTATGGTTTTTGTATCCATTCTTATTTAATCTACTATTCCATATTGCCGTTAGTCTATTCTTTGAATTTTGCTGATAACTTTCTTATAATAGTTGGTGGTGTCCCTCTAGGACTAACTCTAGGACTATTTCTGGTACTGTTGTCTGAGTTTTAACTCTTGACGTACGGTGGGGATGGGGGGTACGATATAATTATATATCATCGAGCTGTGTTATGTTGAGCTAATGGGGTTTTTACATTTTTTAAGCTTGTTTGGAGATTTCCTTTGTATGGGGTCTCAGCTTATATCACTTATTTCTGATGTTGGGTTGTGGACGATGGAGTTGTCCGTATGGGGTGCGTTCATCTATGTCATTTACGTCAAGATCTCTCATTAGTTTTTGTTCCTTTCTTTTATTTCATCGAGTTGTTTTTTTTTTCTTTTGCTATCTTTTGGGCGGTTGTGTAGTTTTCATATACGAATTTAACCTACTAATGGTTTTTCTTAGTGGGTGTAGCGATAATCTAGCTACTAAGCCGGATTTGGATATTGAGGTGCTGCTCAAATGTGGTTGCCTCTGGGTTCGGTAGTTTTGAGGGGTGGCAAAGTTTGCGTTGGATGTGTCGAGTGCTTCGGAGGATGTTCTTTGTGTGATTCTTGCTCGGCGTGGGTCCTGGCTGTAGAATTCTCTAGAAAAAAATATAAGAGTTCGTCTCTTTGTCTCGAACTATAAAGATAAATGCTTTCCTCCATATATTTGGAGAAGACTTTCTGCCTAAGAAGGTGAAAGATTAGGGTATGAGCATTACGGCTGGTGAGGGTGTCAGATGCGGGTGCACCATCGACGCGCAAATGCGCCGGTGGGGATCTTCTAAGTTAGAAAGTCTGGGAGGGTAAATGGCGCGTCAGGTGAGCGATGGGGGTGGCGAACAGAATAGGGGTTGGCGCTGGGGGCGAAATGGAGGTGGGGACATACGCCGGCGAACATGTGTCGAGGAAGGTCGGCGTGCCGATGGTGGCAAGGCGGGGGTTGGTCATCTCTTTTTTCGAAATGCAAGGGAGGGGGGAGAGAGAGGGCGGGGCAGACGGGGGGGGGGGGACGTTGTTCAATCCAAAATAAGAAGAAAAAAGAGGGCGAGGGAAACAGACAAACATATTGGTGGGATGCATGTGTGTTGGACAAAAAACATATATATTGGAAGTAGTAATGGGGTTTGCGTAGTAGGAGCGGGGTGGGGACGTAAAGATGTTAAGAATGACTGGGGTTTATATTCGTTCATAAAGCGGCAGGAGTGGGCATACGACGGCGGGCGACGTAATTGTAATCTATCTTGGGTATAGGGGAAAGGGAGAAGCGGACGGGGGGGGGGGGATCTTATTTTTTGTTTCTTGACGTGTTGTGACATTATAGGGTCAGTTTTAGGAGGTAATGTTGGTACAACAATTTGAAAAAGAACAACAAAAGACATAATAAACACGGAATGTGTCTGGTGTAAACTATACAATATAGAAGTTGGAGCGTATAAGGGTGGGACACGCAAAACACTGCAGTTGGGCCAAAGGTCAACGGGGGGGGGAAACATGAGCGTCTGAAATAGCTTCTGATCATCCGAGACGGGTCAGATCGGGCATGGAGAGAAAAGGCATCTAAAAAGAAGCGGGGTAGCTGAAGGGAGCAAACCTTTGGTTGTTACTAGTCACTATAAAGCTAAAAAAAATACAGTAAGCGGGGGTGTGGGGCCAAGGAAGTACTCTGGTGGACTTTTTTACGTCATTCCTCGGATGGTAAACAGGGGGCCGCGAGGCTGAAAATGAGGGGACGATGGTGAAACCCAGAGAGATAGGCGGGAAAGCGCATGTACCGACAGTTATGATGGGGGGTTTTGTTTTGGTATAAATACACGCAGTTACAAGGCAAGAAAGCTATGAGAAACCAAGGAATACCAACCTTAAACCAGCTATTCATAATACCATTTTAATCCCAATACACAACTACTATACCCGCAGAAGGCCACAAAATTCACATATGCATTAGTTCTATCGAATGACCAAAAGAATTACACTACATTACAACACAGTCCTATTCGAAAACATATGTAAAATCTAAACCTATTTAAATTTGAACCCCATATCTACGAAAACTAAAAAACCCAGAAGAGACTAGATAACCCAAAAGTTTTACCGGGATATATAACGTATAGGCACAACCTAAACAGTCGCAAGTTAGTTAAAACCTGTTTATAGTTATGGGTACGAAACAACAGTTATCTCCAGATACTGGAGAAGATATAATTGGAAACCCAGAAAATTACACAAAGCATTTTGTGACAGTACAAAGATTACTAATGAAATCTATTTTAAATTACAGTTTTCTACAACACCTGCTGAGATACTAGACTAAGAAATAAGTCGCCATCCAGTTAATAAAGAGAGACACCAGAGATATGATAATACCAAGGCCAAGAAAAACACTTAGATACCAAGATGAGATACAAACTTTTAGCAAAAGAGAGAATATTGGTTATAGGCACACAATTATACAGAACTAGCGAACAGAAATATTTAAATGCATGCTATTTTGGAGTATTATGCAAGATACCAGTATGATTTATTCAAACTCCAAAGAACTAGAAAATCCTATATTGATTAGTCATCGATGGATTTTGTCATTGTTGAAGCCATAAAGAACAACCTACTTGGAAGCTCTTTAACAAGACATTTATTTCAAAGAGTTTATTTAGTCAGATATTGCAAGCTTATTTGAACAGATAGGCCATTATGTAAGTATTAATTCTAAGTTTTTTGTTTTCTTGTGCGGCCGAATACAAAAAGCCAGGTGTAAAGTGAAGTGCGGCCATTGACCAAAGGTGTTAAGTTTTTGTCTTAAATAAGGGCTTCCCTCATATAAAGAATCATCGTCTCGTCCTCTATAATTTTTGTCTCTCTTTTTATAATTCCACTTCAACACCCTCACATTGGTATCAGAGCTAGATAATCAAAATAAAAACTATGGAAAACAAATCTAAAGCAACAAATCTACAGAAACAGGTATAGTCTTTTAAATTTATGAGTAGCTAAACTAATTGTTCCTGTGATAATCTATGTTGATTAGAATTGTTTATATGTCTTAATATGTTTAATAACCTTTTTAGAAGGTTTGCTACAGGAAGGGCTGTGTGCGCGGTGTAAGCGAAATATTCTGCGAATAAGTATGCCCAGACTATGCCATCCTTAAGGTTGACATGATGAAACCGATATGGACAATGAAGCGTCGTCTAGGGAGTAAACAAAGTTGAGGCGCTTTTGTTAGGGACTACTCAAAGAAAAAGTTAGTGTGGGTGTAGTAGTGACTAGACGAGATGATTATTACATCATTATTTCACAAATACTAATAAGGTATAATCCATTAAGTGGTTGGAAGGAAAAAATTTTATTAGCAAAAATGAATAAATGAAAGTCCTACTTTATGGATGTGGCATGTTAAGTTACAAGATATTAATACGCTATATATTAAAAGATCTTAATAAAGAGATAAAAGAGAGAGTTATGATATGTTGGTACATATGAGTAATAGAAGTTACAACCCAAGGTTGGAAACTAATTAAGTATACAAGATAATTTTTTATGATGAATTTTGTATGACAATATGATTTATATCGATGATTCTAGATATATTCAGAGATCAATGATATAGCACAAAAAGGTTTGAAATTGGCAAAATGAATAAGGTAAAAATAATTTACGATAAAAATTATTCAAAAACCCAAATAAATTAAGTAAACTTTTTAAAATTTTGTAAGAAAAAAAAATATAAAACATGGATAATTAAAACAAGTAAGAAAAGAACCAAAATAAGAAAACCAAAAGATAACAATAGTCGAAAGATATGGAGAAAATTGAAGCCTTTATACGATATAACTGCCACACGTACCTAAAAAAGTAATGATAAGAAAAATTACTTAATAAATATAATTCAAAAACAGAATCTGTTGGTTTTGCAAATATGTGTGTTATGAAAAAAACAGTATGAACAAAGAATATATAAACCAAAAATCTGATAGAACAAAAAAAATAGCATGAAAACAGACAAGAACTTGCCAACATAGGAAAGAAGAAAAGAAAGAAAAATAAAAATATGTTAGAAGGAGTATGTACACAAAAATCAATTATTAGCACAAAGAAAAAACATATTTATGTTAGAAATAGAAATAACAATAGTCACCTGATAGAAATACAGATACCATAAATTTATAAATTATAATGAACAGAAGAAAGAATTTGCAGTAGTGAACAGCATATGAAATCAAGACGGAATGATTAATAAAAATCATATTTTCAAATTTAGGAAGATGCATACAAAAAAAAATGGAAATAAATTATATTTAAGGTTAGAAAAAGAGACAGCAAAATTAGAAGATTATCTAACGTCATGATAAGGAAATAACAAAAGAAAACGAAGAAAAGAAAATAGACAAATAAAAGCAATTAAAAAAATAAAAAATACAATCAAAACAAGCAGTACAACATTTAGAAGAAATGACATAAAAATACAAGAATAGTAATAGAAAAAGAGATTAGCTAGGGTTAAAATTATTATATGCAACTAAACAAAAAAGAAAAAGATAGAAAAGAAAAAGAATTTAACTAATGCAATAAAAAGACATGGAACACAAAAACTAACTGAGATCGAAGTAAAGAATAGATGAAATGAATCCGAGAGACAATAAATCACAAAAAAAAGAATATAAGTGATATAAGGAGACCAACACAAAATTCTAGAACAAGTCAAATAAACTGAAAAAATGAGAAATAACCACAGGAGATATGAATCGACCCAGTACGTCAAGAGGTAAAACTCAGGACAACAGTTTCCCAGAAATAGTCCTAGACTAGCGTTAGTCCTAGATGGACACCACCAACTTTATTATACAGAAAGTTATCAGAATCAGATAGAAACTAAACGCACAATATGGAATGTTTAGATTAAATATGAATTGGATACCAAAACCACTAAATGAACAAGATAATGTTCTTAGATCTAGATGGGTCTTACAGACATCATAAAATTAAAGACAAATATTACTATGGACAGGAATATATTAAGCAAACCTAATAGATAAAAAAATAAAAACAACAGAAGAAGCACCAAGGTATATAGAAAGACATTTGTAGGAAACAACAAGATTTGGCTAGGAAAATCACCCTCAGAAAGATTAGAAGAGTACTTACAAGTGACAAGAAAATGGATAGATCTCCATCAGCAACAAATGATAGAAATACTAGAAAATATGAATCAAGCAATAAGAATGGAATTTGGGAAGGTATGACTACAGATATATAAGAGACAACAAACCAGACGCACAAAAAGAAAACAAATAAATAACTAGACAACTTATGACAAAAAACGCTATAATTATGTAAATGTTGTATATAGAGAATACACTTTTGTGCCTTACGGGATACGATTAACAAAGCAAAAATATAATTTAGATGAAGCAAAAGAAATAAGACAACAATATTTTACAAAACCACCAGAACCATGTAGTACAAAAATAATTAAAAACTGGAATGATGAAGAATTCGTAGATATTTTAGAGCTAGAATTAAATTCTTATTCAATGGTTATACAACTATGTGAGAAAAAACAAGAAAAAAAAAATGGAAAAAGTACTAAACAAAAATTTAGCATGTGTAAAAAACAAAAATGGCACGACCCAGTTTATATGTACAAATAAAAAAACAGCCAAAAGATATTATAAAAGTATAGAAAACCTGAAAACTAAGTATAATATAAGAAACCAAGACAAAGAATATTATATAAAAATTATAATAAAGTTAACAACGGCCATATAGACCAAAAAGCAAAATATCCAATGTATTGTTACAATTGTGGAAAATTAAGGCACATAGCTAAAGCTTTGTAAGTTACAAGATCCAAAAAGGAAATACTTCAAGATGAATGAATTATAGCTAATGACGAATATATGCAAATAGAAGACATAGACTATGAAATAAATTAAAACGACAGTATATATGAAGGATCAGATATAGAACTTGAGAATGAAGAGAAAATATTAGTCTAGAAATAATGAAAATACAAATGAAGAAAATATAATGTCTGAAAATGAAATAAAAATAAGATTGAAGAAAATTACAAAATGAAGAATATCAGACCAAAAACTATATTTGATTTAAAACATTTTGAACAAAATAAAAGGAAAAGAATTAGACTTAATTGTTTTGAAAAAGTACTTGAAATATCCACCTAAAGAAATTGGTTTATTTAATAAGGCAAAAGAAGAATACTATGTAGTTAGTCAGAAGAACATATCATGATTGCAAATATACAAGCGGAAAAAGCATATAGAACTATACTAAGTAACACGAATAATAAAAAGAAAATAACAATATATAAAAATAAAACACCTCATAAAATATGTACATTTCGGAGGAACAGATATTAATAAAACGCTGTTTGGTTCAGAGAAAGAATAGATAAACTAATGAAATAACTGCAGATGCTAGAATAATACACTCTATAGCAAAAAAGTGTAATCAGTGCCGTTAAAAGGAAACTTAATATACAAAATTTAGTTTATAATAAGTGTTAATTACACAATAGCATTTAACAGATAGAAATATAGATATCATAAGTATTATATTGGAATAATATCTGGAATAAAAGTTAGCACCAGGCCAGGAAATATTCACGCAAGATGTAAAAACCTATATATATTTGTCAAGACCCAACACCGAAGCAGCGACTGGTACCCACATTACCATCCTAGTGAGCGAAACCAACCAATCTAACCTTAACATTTCAATGTAATATCAACATTAAAGCAAAAGGCGGCAGACTAACTCAGTAAATACAGACAATTCAATAACTTCTAAAATTCAACGAGTAATTCCCCAAAATCTGGAAAGTCATCCCACAGAACATCTATGATCAATTTACTAAACTAAGAGTATTCTAAAGGAAGCTAAAACAAATAAAAGCTAGTCTATGCCGAAACTTCAAGGAAGCAAAGAACGTGGTAGGAGATCCCAGTCCAAGCTAGAAGCATTCGCTCACCCTGAAGATCGGGGTGTGACGATAGACTGGCTTGAAATACTGTTAGTCGAAGGATGACGGCAGTTTGTGATACACGTTACACCAACAACGAAAAACATAAAAGATAGGGGGTCAGTACAACCACAAGTACTGAGTAGGTATCATCGCTCCACTAAAAATAGAAAAAGTATATACAAGAACATAATAAAATCAACTAATATCCTTAGCATGCAACCATTTACATTACATAATCCTTGGTACAACACCAAGAACATCAATGAGGACTCAAGCTCTCATCATACCGTTTGAGGAAAAAATGTTCTTTAGATTGAGTATATAGTATCTTTCGAAGATTCATGAGCTTATTTACTTCGTATTGGTACGTGACACTCCGTCCTCATTTATATCTGTACCGGAACGTGGCACCCGATCCATATTTACTATGCCTGGTGTCGGAACGTGACACTCGATCTCATATGCTATCTGTGTACAGGAACGTGGCAACGATCCATAGACAATCCTGGGTGTCGGAACGTGATACTCCGATCATCATTTCTATCCTTGGTACCGGAACGTGGCACCCACTATCCAATACTATGCTGGTGTCGGAACGTGACACTCATGAATACGAATACTTAGATAATGCATTTTCCATACACAGTGTTTTGGGTTCTGAAGTGACACTCCGATCCTCATATTCTCTCTGGTGCTCGGAACGTGACACTCGATCCTTATATTCTTGACTGTGGAGTTTACCGGGGGAACGTTGGCACCCGATCCCCTAATCTCCACACTTTCGTTCAGAAGCCTTCTTTTGATTACTAAGGCATCATCATCATTAAACAAAGTAGATTAGGTTTCTTCAAGACTTTAAGATTCAATAGCTTTCTCATTCTTATTTTATCACAATCATATATATATATAGATTCATCATCATGCATACACACATGAAGCATAAGAAGCCTTAATAATAATACCCAAACACATACTAATCGCTAATAAGAGGTTACTACGAATAGGTGAAAACCATAACCTACCTTCACCGAAGAATTGCGATCAAAATGACTAGCCATCTTTCCCAAAGATGCGTTTCCCTTCTACCTTTGCTCGATTGCTCTCTCCTCTTCTTGCTGTTCTTTTTCTTTTTCTTATTAAAACCCTCTTTCTTTACCCTAATTATAATATAATGCAGTTTTAAAAAGAGGCACTAAATATCACTCAATAAATAAATTAGATGGTTACCTCTTTTAACCCTCACGAATTGAATTATTAACTTATTAACCATATTTTAATAAAGAGGAAATAGTCCAAAACGCCCCTCCCCCTTAAATTAATTAATCAGGTGATTTCCGACCCGCCTGGGACGACCAGACGTGACGGGCCGTTGGGAGTCGTGCTGCGCGACGGTACGTCCTGCTGTCCGTCGCAAGGGTAGAGAGTGAATTTGCACTGAGGGACTTTGTGCCGGTCCGTCAAACCTGTGACGGGTTCCGTCCTGCCATTCGTTACGCGTGCAGAGAGGTCGATTTCAGTACCCAATTTCGATTTTTCCACGTGTTGTGAAAGACACTCCACGACGGTCCGTCGTGCCGTGACGGTCCGTCGTGGCATCCGTCACTTCTGCCATTTTCCAGAATAAAATCGGTGCTCAAACGACTAAACAGCGGGTCGTTACAATATGTACCAATTTACCCTGTTCGTCCGCCGAACGATCACAAGAAGGGAAAATAAGGGCGAAAGGAATACCTGAATCTGTAAAACAGATGGGGTATCTTTCGGATATTGCCCCTTCTCCCAAGTGGTTCTTCAACGAGGTCGATTCTTCCATAACTTTGATCGGATGGATGCAAAGCTCCTTGACCTCAACTGGAATTTCTCGTACTCTAAAATGGCAACACAAGGCTCGCCCATAAGACAAATTCTCATCAAGCAAAACTGAATCCCAACGGATAATGTAGTTTCCATCCCCCTGGTATCTTTTCAACATGACACATGAAAACACGGATGTACTCCGGACAGCATGGAGGAAGGCTAACCATAAGCCACATCCCTATCTCTTAAGTACGTCAAAGGGACCAATGTAACTGGCTTAGCTTGCCTCTTTTACCACACGCATGCACCCCTGTCTTGGCGAAACATTCAACAAGACTTGTTCACCCTCCATGAACTCTAAGTCTCTAACCCCTTTCGATATGCAATTATTTTTGTTACTTTGCGCCGCTATTAGAAGATTCTCTTGAATGGATTTCACCTCTTTCTATCGAATCCCTTAAAAGATCAGTACCCCAGGTCTAACCTCGAATGCATCCAACCAACCAATGGGGGACACTACATCTCTACATACAAGGCTTAAACGGGCAGAGCCATATCGATTGCTGGCGTGATAGCTATTAATTGTATGAAAACTACGACTAGGGGTAAGAGCTATCCCAATGGCCACCGAAATCATCACACATGCACGAATGCATTACTCCAACCCTTGAATCGTTCGCAGATGACCGTTCGGTATGGGACTGGAACGCCGTACTACGATCCAACTAGTACCCAATTCGCATGCAATGTTTTCCAAAAACTTAGAGTAAACTGCCGTTACCTTATCTGTTATGATGATAGTGAACTCCATGCAACTCGACCAACTCTCGAGATGTAAGTCTTGGCGAAAGGTCTCTCATGAAGTCACCTTAACCGGAAAATGATGAAATGATCAGACTTAGGTTAATCCTGTCAACATCACCCCCCAAATGGAGTCGAACTTGCCCACATTCTGTTGGAAGACCAACCACGATAAGTCCATTGCAAGTCTCTCCCATTTCCATTCAGGAATGGGCATTTCTTGATTGAAGTGTTTCCTCCGGGCCTTTGGTGGTTGTTATACTGGACTCTGTTGACAATTTGGAATTTGGCAATAAAATAAACAATTATCACGATTCCATTCTCTCAA
>JAKWJA010000048.1:0-29633 GCA_027704765.1 Solanum habrochaites
TTTATGTACTAAAATTAATTTTACACTACATTTACTATGATTAATTTAATTAAGCTTATCCCAAAGTCACTTTGTATGATTTTGAATTTGACTGATCGTCAATTAGTTGATCTGGCTCACTTCATGCCTGCCCGATCGATCTTTCATTCACTGGTTTAAAATTAAAATAAAAACTTATAAAAGGACATAATTACGCAACTTAATTTCTTTAATTACCATAAAAAATGAATATTCCGAATGCGATAGTGTGATTGGGAAAAAATGTTTTAAATTATTTTTAAACTTAAATCAGAAATTTGTATTTAAAAGCATGCAGGTAGATAAGAACTCTTTGAAAGAAATGATTTGACTCCCAATATTGAATTATATTCTATAAATATGAAATAAAGATAGTATAATAATATATTTTACAATAAACAATTCATATTCTGTGTAATGATGTTTTGATTTGTTTAAAATAACCTTCAAAACTCTTCTTTTTTAAAATGGCTTTAATTAATTGTAATAAAATAATTATGTAAATAGATAGTACCATTTCCTAGGGAGGAATTTTTATTACGAAATACATTAAGGGAAAATATAGATTAAGAAAAAACTATTGATTTCTACAAGAAATGAAGAACCGCTATTTAATGCTGCTTAAAAAAACAAACGAAATTTAAATATATAAAATGAAACCATCTTGTACAATCTTATTTTAATAAAAATAAGTCAATTGATCATGAAATCTCTTGACGATATTTCAATCCCTTCCAAGCACATAAAGTTTTTTCTTAAAAAAGGCAATTAATTAGAGAAATAATATATTAATATTGACGACTAGATCATTCAGACAACTATAATCTTTGACCTACATTTTAGAATGAATATTTAATTATTTCCTCTTCTATTCTATCTTCGATGCTAATAAGGAAAAACTGTTATTCACTATATATAGGAAAAAGAATACTATTTTGTTTCTCAAAGTTGACCTTACAAGTAACTTTGTTTGAATTGTAGTAGCAAAGTAATATGCCTTTGATTGTTTGTTCAGGTACTTGTCCCTATAAATAAAACCTTGCTTTCAGACAATTTCTAATATAACCTAAGTTTAAGATTCACTTCTTACTTTCCATTGTTTAGCAGAGCGTAAACACCTGTAGTCGTGTTGGCAAACAGATTGTTATTCTGGAAAAACTGGCAGATGTGACGAGGCCACGACGGAGTCAAGGCAACGACGGAGACCTTCGTGGATGGGTCGTTTCAAAACACTTAGAAAAACTGAAATTGGGTTAGCTGAAATCGATCCTGCTGACATTCGTGACGAGTTGGCAGGACGGACTCGTCGCAGGCCTCGGACGGCCCGGCACAGGCCATCACGTAAACAAGTCTCTTTCTACGACGGACAAAGCCTTACGACCCCGTCGCAAGTGCGCGAATGCCCTCACGGGCTACCCATCCCAGTTCGGGTCGGATTTCGTTCTTATACACGTTTTAAGGGACGTTTTTGCTATTCCTTCCTTCCTTCTGCTTTAATTATAAAATTTATAGGTTTAATGTTAATAAGTCTAATTACTTGGGGTTTAAAAAGGTAACCTTAAGTTAATTGAGTGGGTTATTATTGCAATCTGTTCATTCTTATTATTTATATAATTAGGGTAACAGGAAATAGGTGTTTTAATAAAGAAAATAAAAGACAGCAAGAGAAGAGATAATCGTCAAGAAGAGAGACTAAGAGGATAGCAAGGATTTTGAGAAGATAGCTTTTGATTCTATTCTTCTTGGAGTAGGTTATGGTTTATGTTACGATTTCGTATGACTCTTAATAGTGAATATTAATGTGTTTGATAATTTTGTAAACCCTCCTGCTATGTGCTTATTAGAGTTGTAATGCTTGTTGCATGATTATGATTCTAAAATTGGTGATGAATTAACAAGCATGATGAAAAGTTATTGAATCCTCAAATCTGAAAGAACCCTAATTCATTGATATATTATATCCATGAGACTGATGCTGATGCGCCTTAGTGTAAAAAAGCTGATGACTTAGGGGATCGGTTGTCCACGTTCCGGTACCTTTCGGGCATCATGATAGAATATGAGTCGGAGTGTCACGTTCCGACACCACATGATAGACTATGGATCCGGTTCCACGGTCTCGGTCCAGGATGAATGAGGATCGGAGTGCCCACGTTCCGGCACTAGATAGAAATAGAGGATCGTAGTGTCACGTACCGACACCAGAGGAAGAAAATAATGAATCTTGAAATATAATGAAGATCCTCCAATCTACTGAACTTAATTCCCAAATGAGTATGGTATTGAGGCTTGATCCTCACTTGTGAACTTTGGTGTCGTTTATTGATTAATTCATGTTGTTTATTGCTACATCTTGAGTATTGTAGTTGATTTACATTATTATTGATAGAATACTGTTCCCCCCTATTTGAGTTGGCCGATGATATCTCCTCAGTACGTGTGGTTGTACTAGACCCCCCTACTGTTCAATGTTTTCCTCTTTGTTATTTTGTGTAAAATTGCAGCAAAAAAGACTTTCCGTCAACTTCAACTCAACAGCAGAGTTAGCCAGTCCTTCACTTCCTCGAAAATTCATGGTGAGCTAAGGCGTCTAGCGTGGACGGGGTCTTCTTCTTCAAGTCTTGTTATGCCTTGAACTTCCGGCATGGACTATCTTTTTAGTTATATTTTGTTCTTAGACATTCTTCGTTAAGACTTTGAGATAGATGTTCTTGCGTGATGATATCCATATTGTTGGTTCGATAATACGAATAATATTTGCAATAGATATCTTCTTATTGAATTGTGTTTTAATTATGAGTTTAAGTCTCCTCCTTATTTTCTTTTGATATACATCTGAGAATGTTAAGGTTTAGATTGGTTTTGGTTCGCTCCATAGAGGGTAATGTTGTGCCAGTCGCTTCCCTGAATTTTGGGTCGTGACACACTTGGGTACAAGCATATTTTCAGTGGTCTCATCACACAGAACAGGTCTAGTATAGTCTTAATGACATTAGGGGGGACTCCGTTTACTTTTCCTTGGAGGAGTGCTATAAGACTTTGTACAACTTTCACTCGTGTTCTTCTCTTTCGTGCGACTACTGCGTTCCAATTGTATCTGGGCGATACGAATTTGTATTGACCATCTTCCACTCTAGTCGCATATGGTTAGAACGAGAGCAACGACCCACCCACAACAATGGAAAGACAGAAACACTGAGCCAGCACTGTGGGTCTGTAGCTCGAGGACGATCACGGCAATAGTCGTGGAGAGGTCGTGGGAGGACGTCCTCTAGAGGAAGAGGACAAGCACACTAGCCCCTCTGATACTAGGGCGTTGTGAACTTCTCCACCCACCTACCGATGAGGTTATAAGAGAGGAGAGAATGGGGAGAATGAACAAGGGCAGAATGAGGGGGAAAAAAAAAAAAAATGCACCGCGGGTGCCATACTACCCTCAAGATGATCCCCGTTAGCTTCTTGCTTATCTTAGTGGGTTTTATCCGATCAGGGTCAGGCACCCCGTGGTTTCTTCCCAACGACTCCGGTTTCAGAGGTACGACTGCGGCTACCATGGCCCCGCATGGTATGCTCATTGGGAATAGGCACATTTCCACGTCTGACTACTGTGCCTATTATGACAAATGATCAGCATGAACTTTTCAGTAGTTCTTGCAAATTTAAACCTCCCAGTCTTTAAGGGCACAGAATCAGAGGATTCCACATTTTCTGGTTGATTGTCATGAAGTCTACTACACAGATGGGTATCAGTAGAACGGTTGGTGGCGTTGAGTTTCGTGCGAGCTTCAGTTTCAAAAGGGAACGCAAAACGTGGTGGCGTGTCACATGTTGAGTGTCAACACATGAGGCACCACCGATGACTTGGGAATCATTTCTCTAACCGCTGTGTTATGTCATAAGTATATCCCAGGACTTTAGAGATAGAAAAATGGACAGTTCTTGAGTCTGAGCAAGGAGGATCGACAGTTAACGCATGAGGCTAAATTTTCGCGCCTATCCCCCAGATACGCCACCCCAACTTTGTTTCAGTCCACAAGAACGGATCTCTTCCGTTTGTGAATGGGTTGAGGTCAAGTTGCGGATTCTCCAGCCTGTACATGTAGGCGCTACGGCACTCCTTCCAAGAGGTGGTATACTTTGTGATAGAGGTGGAAGGAGTGAAGCCAGACGCGTCACCACGACATCACATCGAACAGGTTTCGAAGGGGAGAGAGTTGTTAATGGTTCCAGCTCTAATGGACAGAGCTCCGGAGGTTACTCATCGACCAATTCATCTTCACTACAGACTGTAGTTGGGGGTCCACCTCAGAACAGAGTCAACATATCTACTCCGAGTAGACCTAGGCATGAACCCCGAGATTGTTATGATGTGGGTGGTTGGAAACACTCAAGAGGTATTGTCAAACCAGAGTTACAGAACCCCACTAGCGAGGTAGAAGGTGGTCATTGTAGAGGGCCGTTTTTCTGGGGACGTTGGGTCGGGTATGGTGGTCATCACACAACGGCATAGGTGATGGGCAAATGAGCCACACTTCTACGCAACATGGTTAGGGGCAAGTCAGACAAACGATAGGGCCTCATTGTTTACGCTTTTCCTGGGTAGAATCCTGAAGCGGAGCGTCTGATTCTGTTTATCAAGGAATCTTTTGGTTTGTGATTGCATGCTCTGGTTTATTTGCCCCTGGCTCCACGTTTCATATTTATCTCATCATGCTAATGGTCCAAAGATCGTGCTTGTAATTACTTGACATGCTCGATATTTCGTGATTTCTACACCAGACCGGTGGGTAGTCTGATGGTATTGAAAAGGTACATAGGTTCTTGTTTGGTGAACTTTTGTGGGGAGCAACACTTTGTAGATGTGGTTATTTTAGAAAATGGGTGACTTTGATGTAATTCTGTGATACTTGCTTTCTTTTTCTCCAAATTTTGCGATCTTGGATTGTAATGCTATTAAACTGGTGACGTTAGCCAAGCCTGGGACGATCCGTTATGTGGATAGGGTGACTACAACTTCCAATCCGGTTCGTATCGATCTCATTTCTTTCGTGCTAAGAAAATGAGTTAGGGGTGTTTTATCTTTCTTGGCACATTCTCAAGTATGACACTCACCCAAGTACCTTCGATTAGCTCGGTTTTCGGTGGGTCCTTGAGTTTCTTGGATGTGTTCCCTGCATATCTCTTCCTGGTATGTGCCACCAGATGAGGGATATTCACTCTGTATCGATCTTAACCGGGCACACCCATAAAAAAAAAAATACATTCTATACCCCCGTATAGAATGCTCCCGCGGAGTTAAGAGAGTTTAAAGGCTCAACTTCAATATTTTGTTGACAAGGGCTTTCATTAACCAAGTGCATCCTCCTTGGGGTGCTCCGGTTGTGTTTTTACAGAAGAAGGCTGGGAGATTTTCGGATGTGCATGATACTAACCACCGTTAAAACAAGGGTAACTAGTAAGCACAAGTATCCTCTTCTCGCATTGATGACTTATCGATCAATTACAAAGTTGCTTGGTGTCTTCCTCTAAGATTGACTTGATATCCGGTTATCATCAATTGAAAATACGGGCAACGGGATTTGCCAAAGACTCTTTGCTTATGCGAACGAGGTATGGACCATTACTAATTTGTTTTGAGTCTTTTGGGTCTTACAACCGCCCCTGCTCTCGTTCATGAGCTTGATGAACGGGATATTTAATGCCGTATTGGACCTCTTTGTGATCGTATTTATTAGATGATATACTGGTATACTCCAAGAGTAAGAAGGAACATGAGGAGCATTTGAGAATGTATTGGAAATGTTTTGATGGAGAAAAAGCTTTATGCCAAGTTCTCTAAGAAGTGTGATTTTGGTAGATTCAGTGTCCCCTTCTTGGTGGCCGTGGTTTCGTAATGATGGAGTGATGGGTGGATCCGTCTAAATTCGAAGTAGTGAAGAATTGGGTAACGGACCTACTAATGTTTCAGAAATAAGGAAGCTTCTTGGGTTAGCTAGCTACTAACCCCAACCACCCCCCTCCGCCGCTTTGTCAGGATTCATCTTCTATTGCTTCCAACTGACGAACTTGACTAAGCACAAATGTTTTTCCATTGTATTGGCGGATGAGTGTGATGAAAGCTTTTCAGAAGCTCAGACTCTGTTTTACTACCGCACTATCCGCACTTGCCGGTAGAGGGTAAGTTCATTGTTTATGGTGATGCATCTATCGGTTTTGGGGCTTGCTAATGCAAGAGAAGAACTTGATCCTGCTTATTGCTCAAGACAATTTAAAATTCATGAACGAACATCCAACTCATGACTTGTGAATTGGCCGCGTTAGTGTTTGCATTGAAGCAATGGAGAAAACATTTATATGGGGTTAAGTGGAGTCTATCGATCATCGTAGCTCTACAGTATTCTTCACTCATAGGATTTTGAATTTGAGACGCGAGGAGATGGAGGGAACTAATTGGAAGGACTAACGACCTCACTATTTTGTATCATCCTGGGAAGGCCGAATGTTGTAGCGGATGCTTTAGAGTAGAAATGCGGGAGCATGGGAAGTCGTAGCTCACTGCAGCCTCTAGCGCCATTGGCTAAGAGGTTCAGACTTGGCTAACGACTTGATGAGGTTGTAAATAAAGTAGAACGGGAGGATTGTTGGCAGTGTGGAGGTCAAGATCTTCTTTGTTCTTGACAAGATTACGGGAAAACATGTTTTTGATGATGATAAACTAAGGCTAATCCGAGATATAAGTTTTTCGAGGATAGGCTAAAGAAGCAACAATGGACGACGGAAGGTGTGTTTGAGGGATTACGGGAAGGTATGCTTACCCCGCATTGATGATTTTATCAAATACTATTCTTGCAATAAGTCTCATAGTTTCACAAGGTATGCTCGAATACTCCGGGTGCACCAAGATGTTACCGTGACCTAAAGACAACACTTTTTGGTGGAGTAGAATTAAGCGCGATATTGTTGACTTTATTGCCAAGTGTCCAACTGTCAACAAGTTTAAATATGAACCCAAGACTCCCGGAGGAACACTTCAAAGTACTGCCCTTCCCGGAATGGAATGTGGAGAGATTGCAATGGACTTTGGGTTGGTCTTCCAAAGACACGGGGAAAAGTTCGACTGCCATTTGGGTGCATTTGTGGACGATTAACTAGTCTGCTCATTTCATTTCCTGTTAAGGTGAACTTACAATGCAGAGAATTTAGTAAAAATCTACATCTCATAATCGTTGCGATGCAGGGGTTCCACTATCCATTATATCAGAAGATGTACGCCAGTTTACTTCTAGATTTTGAAAACATTACATGTCGGATTGGTCCTAGGTTGGAACCTTAGTACCCGCGTTCCACCCATCTGCCGACCGATGGTCCAGTAGTCTGAGCGAAACGATTTCAAGTGTTTGGAGGATATGCTTCGGCGCTGCGTATAGAGTTTTGGTGGCCCTTGGGATAGCTTCTTCCCTTTGGCAAGAGTTTAATACATAAGACTATCACTCAGTATTGATATGGCTCCATTTTGAAAATTGATAGGAGGAGGTTGTAGATCTCCCATTTTTGGTTTGATGAATTCGAGTTAGACCTTGGGGTGACCGATCTCTTGAGGGATTCGTTAGAAAAGGTGAAGGGCATTCAAGAAATCTTCTAGCGGCGCAAAGTAGAGACAAAAGAGTATGCAGACCGTAAGGTTAGAGACTTGGATTCATGAAGGTGACAAGTCTGTTGCGAAGGGTTGCATCACCCATGAAAGGGGTGATGCGGTTTTGGCAAAAGAGGTAGCTAATGTCAAGGTTTTGGAACCATTGAGTTAACTAAAGCGAATAGGGGAGGTTGCCTATGAATTAGCCTTCCCCCAGGGTTTGTCCGGAGTACTCCGTGTTTCATGTTCGATGTTGAAAGATACCATGGGGATGGAAATTACATTAATCCGTTGGATTCAGTTTTCTTGATGAGAATTTGTCTATGAGGAGTAACCTGTAGCTATTTTAGATAGAGAAGTTCGCAAGTTTGAAGGTCGAGAGAGATTGCATCCATCAAGGTGCAATGAATAATCGACCGGTTAAGAAGCCACTGGGAGAAGGAGGCGATAATGCGGGAAAGATACCCACATCTGTTTTACGGAATTCGGTATTCCCTTTTTCCGCAAACTTAGGGGCTGTTTTTTCCTTCCCTTATTGTGATCGTGTCGGGACGACGATTGGTAAATTGTGTAATCTATTTGTAACACCTGTTTTATTCGTTTTGAGCAACGATTTATTCTGGAAAAAAAAACCCTGGGCAAAAGATGTGACACGGAGGGCCACGACGGACCGTCAAGGGCACGACGGACCGTCGTGGATGGTGTCGTTTCAAAACAACTTAGAAAAACTGAATGGTACTGGAAAATCTGACTCCTCTGAAACGTCGTGACGAATGGCAGGACGTCCCGTCGCATGCTCACGCCCTTCACAGGCCAGCCCTTAACAGTCTCTGTTGCATAGCGCGGCCAGCAGGACGGAGCGCGCAAGCAGGGCGCGACGGCCACGTCACGGGCTAACCAACTCCCGTTCGGTCGTATTTCTTTACACGTTTTAATGTACGTTTTTTGACCTATTCCTTCTTTAATTATAAAGTTCTATGGTTAATTTAATAAGTCTAATTACTTGGGGTTCAAAGAGGTAATCCTTAATTAATTAGTGGGGTTATTATTGCATCCTTTTCATTCTTAATTATATATTAATTAGGGTAAAAGAAAGAGGGTTTTGAATAACAGAAAATAGAAAGAACATCAAGAGAGAGAGAGACATCGATCAAGAGAGAGAGACGCAGAGGATAGCAAAGGATTTTGAGCAGATAACTTGTGGAGTCAATTCCCTTCCGGTGGAGGTCCGTTTATGGTTTATGTTACGATATTCGTAGTGAAGTCTTATAGTGAATATTATGTGTTGATAAATTTGTAAACCCTGCGATTGCTTACGTTGTATGCTTGCATGATATGATTATAAAATTGTGATGGACAAATAACAAGCATGATGAAGTTAGTGAATCCCATCTGAAAGAACCCTAATTCACTTTGATATATATATATCATGGAATGATGCTGCTTAGTGTAACAGAGGCTTGATGAATTAGGATCGGGGTGCCGACGTTCCGGTACGAGGATATAATATGAGGAATCGGATGTCACGTTCCATACACAGGATAAATAGGATCTGTTGCCCACACGTTTCCTGTACCACGGATAGAATAGGACTCGGAGTGCCAGTTCCGGCACCAGGATAGAAATAGAGGATCGGAGTGTCACGTACCGACAACAAGAGGAATAAAGATAATGATCTTGAAAGATAATGAAGATACGCAACCAATCTAAGATTAATTCCAAATGAGTGGTATTGGGCTTGAGTCCTCACGTGTGAACTTGGTTGTAGTTTATTGATGAATTCATGTTGTTATTTGAACTACATGTTGATATTGTATTGATTTGACATTATTATGCATATATATAATACGTTCCCTAGTTTTGAGTTGGCCGAGATATCTACTCATTACGTGTGGTTGTCCTGACCCCCTACTTTCATTTTTCCTCTTTGTTATTTTGGTGTAATGCAGGCAAACGTTCCGTCAACTTCAACTCAACAGCAGATCTATCCAGCTTTCACTTCCGTCGAAAATTCAGGGTGATCTAATGCTCTAGCTTGGCGGGGTTCTTTCTTCTTCATTCTTGATGCCTTGAACTTCCGGCATGGACTAGCTTGTATTTATTATTTGTTCTTAGACATTCTTAGTTAAGAAATTTGAGATAGGTGTTCTTTGTGATGATGACTTTTCCAGATTTTTGGGGATAATAATATAGTATTGAATTGTTTTTTATTAATGTTTAAGTCTTCCGCTTATTTTCTGTTGATATCTTTGAAATGTTAAGGTTTAGATGGGTTGGGGGTTCGCTCACATAGGAAGGTTAATGTGGGTTCCAGTTCGGGCGTCCCGATTTGGGTCGTTACAAAGAGCTTTTTTCTTCTTTTTTCTTTCTTTTTGGACCAATTTTTCGTTAAGTAGGTAACAAAAAAAAAAAATGAAAAGACAATTGTACTTGTCAATCGACAACATGTCCAATATCAAATGGACTGATTTTGACTTCACTAGAACAAAATCAATAACTTTTTTGAATGATTTTGGATTGTGTATGGTTTAAGTGTAATTTAGTTACTCTTTGTTTTGTTGTTAGGGTTTTGTGTTGGCATAGCCAAATGCACGGTCCAACATCAATAGTCCAAATCTGATAGAAGTATCTAAATGTGTTGAGAGCATTAAGGTGTGTAAAGAGAGTATGGAAAAACCTTTTGCTTCTATAAAGCCCATGCTCAAAGGTATTTCATCATTACTTATAATCATGTCTGTAAACGGCAATATAAAGATATGAGATTCCTTTTTTTTTCTCTCCTTTTGATGATTATAAGATGGACTTGGGACGTGTTTTCTGTTCTCCTTTGTAAGAATGTATGAGGCTCCGGGCGGTAGGTGTAATTCAAAGTGGGTCCGCGGTGGTCGTAGCTTTGGGTGAGGGCGAGAACGCGATGGCTGGTGCAAGCCGCGGCCGGGTAAAGAAGGAAAGGTGGCAGGTACGTATCATATAGACGCCGCTGGGAGTGTAGAAGGGGCGTCGTTTGGAATGGTAGAGATAATGCGGTAGTAAAAGATAGTATAGGGACTCGACGGAATCGAGCGCGGAAGGGTCGCGCCCCCACCCCCATAGATCAGCGTGTTAGAGGGGGGGAGTGGCGTGACGAAGATGAAGGGGTTTCTATAGAATTGTTGTGGGATACTGAAGATGAGTGTTTGATAGATGTGTCGCGTGGTGGATACGTCGTTTACCGGGCGTCGTGACGGATAGTAGCGTGTTGGCAGATGACCATCTTAGAGGTTCGAGATTTGGGTCAAAAAGAGGGTCGATGTGCGGGGTCGAGGTTGAGGTAGTCCTCGTTGTCCGTTAGGTAGGGATGGGCCGGCGTGGTAGTCGACGTGTACTAGCGGTGTTGATAGCGTGCGTGTGGGGAAGAAGATGGTTTAAGGGCTGGAGGACAGTTTGAGAGCGTCCTGCAAAGGAAGGGGGTGAGTAGGAGGTTTGGGGAGTGAATGGGGTGGTTGACACAGTTCAGGGGTGCGAGATGCTAGAGACGGATCACTCAATGCAGTAGCGGTAGATTGGAAGGGATGACAAAAAATGAATTTAGATTGAATATGTTGATGCCTTAATGTAGGGGCTGATGTGAGGGTGCATATGGAGTGGATTGTGGATCGTCTGTTCGGAGTAGGGGGGGATAGGGTGGAATACTACAAAAATGAGACGTAATTGAAATTTTTTTGATAAGAATAGATCTTATGTAGATAATCTATATATCTAACGTTTAATTTACACATCCTCGTCATTTTTTTTAAGAGTACTTTTTTTAACCCATTACGATATTTGATTGAGTTGATTTTTTTTTTCCTAATTACTAGAACAAAGCAAATGCATCTGAATTTCCCCAACATTTTTTTGGGTTTCACTCAAGAATAACCCGACAAGATTTGACACTGACACTTAGTAGGCAAAGCTGCTTGGGAAGCAAAATCGTCAATGCAAACTATAAATGGAGAACTTACAAATCTTACAGAATAAAGTTTGGCACCTAATTGTTAGGTTGGTA
The DNA here is from genome assembly GCA_027704765.1 of Solanum habrochaites. Classification (NCBI taxonomy): domain Eukaryota; kingdom Viridiplantae; phylum Streptophyta; class Magnoliopsida; order Solanales; family Solanaceae; genus Solanum; species Solanum habrochaites. The sequence goes on from JAKWJA010000048.1 coordinate 11,679, forward strand.
ATTATCTTGAGATCTGCAAATATTGTTCGTGATGAAGATGATATACTTATATACACCTCAAAAACATGTCTTCATAATCTCCTTAAATATTTTAGATATAGGGGTTTCAAGCATTATCGACTTGGTGACTTCCAAGTGCGAGTAGACAAAGTTGTTCCAATAAATTCCGAGAACTTGAGGGGAATAGTGATTGAGGGTATGGAGGCATGTGGGGGAGGGGGATTAAGTAGCAGAGGGAAGAATTGGGTGATGGTAGTTATGGGTGTGGATAGGGTGTAGAGTGGAGTGGGGATGTGTGATCCGGGTGGGGGTGGGGCGAAGGTAGGAGGTATAAATATAGTTCTGAGAGACGAGGAGGTGGAGTTATCATACGTTTTAGAAGATTTTATTCTTAGTTTGAAGCTTTATTAGTAGTAAAGTTTTTTAAAAATTTAAAAAGAAAATGCATGTGTAAATATTATGTTTTTTTTAACTTCATGGAGAGGAATCCAGTATTGTACTTTACCTATGAAAAACATAATTATTTTTATGAGAATGCTTGCCCAATAAGATGTTTTGTTTTTTTCGTAGATAAGTATTGCTTCCGATTCCTCATGGAAAACAATCACATCTGATTATGAGTGTTCTTTCTTAGAGATCTTGAAGTAAACTCTTGGAAAAACATTAGCAGGTCCACGTTTTGTGCATGGCTGAATCAAAATTGTTTCAAGAGTTTGGGCCCTCTCTTATTTAATACAGTTCACACCATACGGTTGTACAATAGGCTAGCATCTTGGGCTCAATGTCACACCGGCTCATAAGCCCAACCAACAATAAATAGATCTTTTTTGACTTTATAAGATTTTTCCTTAGCTACATAAATGGAATTCGTTATTTCATAAATAAATTGGGAATATGCACATCAATATGAAGCAATCTTGAACACTATATGATTTTTTCAGATCAATTAATTCCTTTTCCCTTTTTAGAGTTGTTTCTATGGAAATTAAATGATTTCTTTTGTTTGAAGAACTGTTTCTTTAATATTATATGGACTTTTAAGTTTTTTGGAGATTAAACTTTTTTGTCAAAAAAAATATGGATAGATGTTAATATTATTATAAAGGAAAAATAAAGCTGTAGAATAATTTATTTAGGAGTAATTTTGTTAGTTCAATTGGTTTGGCTACATAAGACTTTTAGCATGACTCACATAATCTTATTTTCATTTTATTTCCAGTTTTTTGTGAACAGCAAAATCACCACAGTATAAATGTTTCAGTTAAGCACCATTGTAACCTCGTATTCGTGATCAACCCAAGTATAATGTTACAAGTTATAAAACACCATTGTAACCCCACCCATATTCCTAATCACCACATGTATAATTTACAGGCCTTTTCCTAGAGGATAGGTAATATGAAGCTAGACGATGCATCTAGCCTCCGATCATTTTTTGAACTCAATGTATATTTATCAAAACATCATAGTAGAAGTTGAACCAATAAAGTATGATTAAGTTTGCAAACCAAACATCCAGTTTCCAGTTCAGTAAGGTATTCTATATGAATAGACTGTGTAACGATATGTTGCCTTCGAATGAGCTTTATAAAGTGTGTGGTTATCAACGTTGTTGTGGAGAAACCAACGTGTTTGGTGATTGATAACGATAAGGTGATGTTTAGTTAGTGTGGATAGAGTGTAAATTATCTAGAACAAGATATTAATACTTTGTCACAATTAGGATGTATTAAATGCTTAAATCTTAATATAACATATGCACTTGATACCTAGGTCTAAATCATTCAGATTCAAGTTGCAAAATGTTGCAAAATCGGTCAGTTTACTTTACATGGTGGATGAGTAATGATGATTTAAAAATAGAGAAGACCAATCGATATTGACGAGTAGGTGCAAACTTCCTTGTTAGTGTTTTTGGTGAAATGCAAACATAACTTTGTGGTCTACAAAAGGAAAATCATAAATGATGTAACTACCAAGATATTTAAAAGTCTCAAGTTGTACAAAAAATTTAACATTTTCACGAGTAAATTACAGGAATAATGATTCGCGTCATTTTTTTTTTGGTTTTGTGGGGTGGGGGGGGGGGGGCGGGAACTGAAAGAGGATTCTGTTCTGTTCGGTTGAAGGTGTGACAAGATATTATCCACAAAAGGATAGCATCTTAATGATTCTAAGACTTTGTGTTCAAGATCTTAATATTAACAGACCTGTTCACTGACCAATTTTTTAAATCCTTTATACTAAAATCTGATAGGTAAAATAGTCCTACTCCATCATCCCTTTAAAAGGAATACATTAGTGAGAATCAGAAACCCCATTTATTATAATATTCCTGCTGAAAAAAATTGCTAAATAGAGTCTATAGCATAATATTCATTGGAACTAGACATAACAAGTAGAAAGAATAGATTGTTTGCATAATAAAGCAGAGAAATTAAGGTCACTAATACTTTAGACTCTTATTCATCTCACGTTTAAAAATTTGTTAACTGATTAGTATGTAATCTTTTGTTGTGATAGAGGTAGTTTCACTTCTTTTAAGCCCATGATTTCAGTAGCCCACACCACTTGTTATTTATTGGGTGGAGTTTGAAGCTTCTCGCTCTGATGCATCCTAGCTTGATTCTGCCTCCTCCACTTCCCATTTAGTCTTTCATCACTTTCTAGAATTGGGAATGTGTGACTTCCATCTACGTTGAATGCCTTGATCGATCATATCTCCTATTCACAGCTTTTCCACACAACAAACAATATTCCCGCACAAAATGATATAAAGACGTATCAATTGCAAGCAGTACTCTAGTGCTATTGTTCAACATAACGTCATGTGTATAAAATCAAATTTGTTTCAATCCTGTCCTAGCTATTTATATTTGTTGTCTTTTAATCCGAGAGATCATCAGTTGTTTAAGTTCCTTATCTTTGTTAGTAAGATTAAGATATTTATTCAGATAAGAGGGAAATTTAAATTCTATCCTTAATTTTATATTACTAACTCAGTTCAAAAGAAAGAAGAATTTATCCTTATAAAATGAGTCACCCTGTCAGCATGATCATTCAAATGTTAGTTTTTGTGCAATGAATTCTTCTTTCTCGACTAAATTTTATAGTAATGCTACCTAGTGCTCGCAAATGGAATCCAAGTTAGCTTCAGTAGAGCAAGTTGATGGAAAGTAAGGGATTATTTCATTCATTACAAAATATTTGACAAATTGTTTCTTCTACATTGGTGCTAAACCACCTCTCATAACCATTTGGAAAGAATAGTTGCATTTCATAGCATGATATCGAGTAGCACTTTACCACAACGAAACTATTACTTTTGATTGTCTATTTCCCTAGGGTACCTTTATATTTTATACCTATTATATCTGGTAATTTTATCTTGTCTAATTATAGATTCCCCTATATAGTTTGCAAGCATTCTTTTATTGTTACTCTTTCAAAAACAAGGTTAGTGTCTCATGTTTCATAATTTTTGCAAATCTTATTGGGTATTATCTTTAACTTCTTATGATAACTTAAAAAAATTAATTTTAGAGTAAAAGTGCATCACTAAATTTATATTTTTGAACCAAAGAACTTCTAACCACTACGCAATAGTTTCATCGAAAAGTATTATTCATAATAGGCTAGCACCCAAGAAATGTTCTAAATTATTGAATGATCCCATTAAAGGGCGTGAATACTCAGGTTGAAATCCCGCAGAACAAAGTATACGGTTTGAACTTGGTTTGTAAAATTACCCAGTAACTATGCTGGTGAGATATAGAGGTATTTTGTGGAATTTTTAAGTTTGCTCAAACTAACCCTACACAAATATGTTTTTTTAATTTATTTAAAAAATTAACTATGTAAACAGCTCAAAACTACCCCGATTTATCTGTCGCTTGAACAAAAAGGAAAAATTATTTTTTTTTATATATAAGAGAAGAGCACCATCTGACCTATGTGGAATCTATCACTTGAGCACAAGAAAAAATCAAATAAATTAACTATTGAGAAAAATACTACATCATAACTAAGTTGAATGTTCAACTTGAGCACTAACAGGTAATATCCTTTTTTAAAAATCTATTCTGAGAAAATCAAACCTAACCTAATTTTAAACTGTCATTTGAGCAGAAAAAGAAAATCAATAAAAATATTTCATCTTTTGCGAAAATTTCAAACCTAAACTGAATTTAATTTGTACTTGAGCACAAAGGAAAAATCAATAAAAATTGATTTATTAAGAAACATCTAACATGATTGAATTTGTTCACTCAAATATCAAAGAAAAATCAATTAGAAATTGATAAGCTCATATCGAACAAAGTTGAATCTTTCCCTTAAGCAACAAAGAAAAAAATCAATAACACTTGATCTAGCGAAAAAAAAATCATTACTAATTTGGAGTTTGAATCCTTGAAAAAAAACAAAAATCTCAATAGTGATTAGAAGCCGTCATTAGGGTAGATTCTGGTGTCAACTCTGATTTGATGGATTAGACCAAATTTTTTGGAGCCCATTTAAAATGGACTCTTTAGGTCTTTAGCCCACCCTAAATAAGCCCATTAGTCCTTGGGTGCCTTGACTATATGAATTGGTTCCAGCCCTTACATTAAAGGATAATTAGCAAATTAGTCAAAAATCTTTAACATAATTATTAACAAATTCATATTTTACTAACTGTAATAAAATAATAAAATGTCATTATTTTAGAAGTATTGTGTTTCCTAATTTAGACCCTCTTTTAATTTTAGACCCTTTTATCTCACGGAATTATAACCTTTTTCAAATTATTCGCTCTCATAGGTTTTTTAAAAAAAAAATATATATTTTCTCCTACACACTGATTTCACTCTCCCAATTCTTCTCATCTTTAAACTACACTTCTCTTTCCGTTACTTTTGGTTTTTTCCTGAAAAGTGGGCTAATATATCGCTAAAGAAATTATAACAATCCTTTTGATTAAGGCATGGCATCATCAATTATAGGTTTGAGTTCACTACTTTTATTTGAATTTTTTTCACAAAATTTTGTTTGTAGTTGAGTATTAAATTGACCAACTTTTGTTTAGGGTTTGAAAAAAGCTAAAACCCCTCGTCTAATGGGTTGAATTAGGACGTATTCCACGAGTGCAACGAATCACAATTTCTAACGAACTTTTCATCTTTCAAATATATATGTATTACTTAAGAAAACACGGACAAGTAGGATCCATTATTAAAAATAACGAAGAGAATGATCAAAAGAGTTGGTGTTTTATCGTTTTGTATCCTATAAGAAAAGGGAAATAAAATTAGGTGTAGAAAATTTTGAAACTTGTTGAAGGACAAGTTGGGGTGTTATAGAACCAATTTCACTAGGTTTGTTTTGTATTTATAGTTCATTTAGAATTTGGTGTTCCTTCTCAGTTTGTATTTAAAATCACTATGTGTGTTATCAGATATTTGTATTATTAAAAATTTCGTGTTGTTGCATTAGTTTTGTAAATATTGTATTTTGTCCCAATTTGTTAGTCAAACGCAAACGTATGTCATTAAAAGGTAGTATTTCTTTATAGAAGAACAAATTTCTATGTTTGTTTTATTTTTAGGAATACTGCACAATTACCTATTCAACCTAGCCACGAATCTCAGAAACACACTTTTATAATATTACTAAGGTCCTATTACCTCCCTGAACTTATTTTATTAATAATTGGTAGACCAGTTTCGGCCTCGTGACACTATTCGTGTGGGCCCAGCGCCGGTGATTTTTTTTCAGCTATGCCACGTAGGCGAAAAGGGTAAGAAAAGACATATAAAAATAAGTCAAAGGGGGTAATCGGAACTTTAAGTATATAGTATAGTGTGTCTCTGGAATTTCGGGAATAGGTTGAAGGGGGACTTGTGACATTTCCTTGTTTTTGACAATTTTTCTTCAGATTTTTGGATCTTTCTCCAATTCGATTTCAAACTACCTATGTATCCTATTTATCATTTATTTATTCAAAAAATCTCAGTGTTGAAATTATGAGATCTTTTTTTTCCTAAATTATATTCATCAGAAGGTAAGCCCACTCGTTATATTTTGTTTGGTATTTATTTAACAATGATGTGCAACAAAATATTTTATCGTATCTTTTTCAATTTATCTATTTCATTCCACTTTTTCATCAGATTATTTTTAATTTTATTACAACCATCTACAAAAATGGCAATAGAAACTGAATGATATAATTACCAATAATATAAATATTGGACTGAATCGGGGACTTAGGAAAAGAAATAAAAATTTCTGAGAGAATAAATACTGAAAAAAAATAAAACGAAATACAAATATGTTTCTTAAATAGCTACATATTTATTTTGGCATACTGGTGGAAATGAATACAAACTTAATCAAGGATAAAAGTTTCATTATACAAATTACAACGAAAACTGAATGACTAAAATACAAATAAAAATTGGTATACATGTTGCGAATGGATACGATTTACACCAAGGTTACAAAATCTGAAGAATAAATAAAATACGTTGTGAGAAAAAACAGTATCCAAATAAAAGATTAAACTTTTACAAGGGGGTTGTACACAAAATTTCTAAATTATAAAATTTTCAAATTAGTTTATAAAACTTATAACGTCATTACTCATTAAAGTTTATAAGAATTATCTGGAAAATTGGATATCAAATTTTTTGATCCGCGATTTTCATAACATAGTAGTGATGAAACTTGGTATTGAAAATTTTACAGATGTGGTAATTTTTTAATTCCGTGATTTTAAAATAATAATTAGTGAAAAATGGATAGTTTTTTGGCAAATAAAAGATTTAGAAAACAAAGAAGATTAAGTAAAATTGGATGGATTATTTTTTAGAACAATTGTGAATTCTGTTTAGACATGCTGAAGAAGAAGAAGAAGAGATGGAAGTTGAGTGTATTTTGATAAATTGTAACAGATGAGACTCTTCAGCATTTGTTCCTTTTTTTAAAAAAATTCTACTCCTAAATTCCTCCAATCTGTTATATAGAATTGTATTCTTAAATAAAAACATAAAATAAGATACATAAAACAAAAATTTTTGAATTTACTAAATATTGAAGGTTGATATGAGCCCTTAAAATAGTTCAAAATATGTGACATTTTGAAATTTTCGTTAAAAATTAATTAAAACTATTATAAATAGAATACTAAACCCTACAACAGACTCGCAACTCGAAGTCTTAAACCATGCGTATAAATATCACAAAGTTCAATCCTCACATAAAATTTACCATTTTTTGATTGATTGTCTCATTACTTTCTTCTTCTTGTACTTGAGGTGTATGTTCTTGCGGCAGGAGGGTATCTTAGAAATGAATTATCAAGCCCATGAGTGGAGTGATAAGGTCTACGACACTCTCCTCCGTAGACACCTCACTGAGTAAGTTTCACTAGCATGTTGTTGTGTTGTTTATTGTTAACCTATGATACTTTATGAAAAAAAAATACAGTTAATTTCAAAATAAAGATTCATACAACCAAAATTTTACTGAAGTCACATGTAATGCATATAAAATTAGTTATTGTGATATTTAAGGCATGTTTATGACGTTTAAGTTTAGATTGGTTGTTGTAGTTTGTGTTTTAGTTTATTAAATTTAAAAAAGCTTGTATTTGATCCACGGTTTGGCTCCCAACTGATATATTCAAGCCCGAGCAGTTATTTAACCGATAGACATATACAATACCTTTTCCCTCTCTCTCACAATTTTCTCCTATCTCTCTCAATTCCGTTCCCTCTCTCCTCCCTCTCTCAATCTCGCTGTAGATACATAAATGCAGCTAACTATATATAGTATAAATAATATATATATTATATATATACAGTATATATTATATATATATAAATTAGTATTGACCGCATATCATATAAGGTACATTTCTCTCCCCCTGCTCGCTAGAATATATCCTCACGCTACAATCTGTCGCCGCTCTTCTCCCTCTCCTAATCGATCTCCTATCTTCTCCCTACCCCATATCGCTATGCAACTATACAGTCTATTTATACATATGTGTTCAACAATAATTATCCAACCAATATATATATACACAATTCGCCTTCTCTCCCACTCTTGCCTCTCTCAATTGTCTATCTCCTCTCTTTCCAGATCGCGATCGCCTCTCTCCCCAGTAAAAATGATAGGACAAATTGTAAATTATTCATACTATAGTTGTGAAGGAGTAAGTAAGTTATTTTTAGTGGCTATCTGTGAAAGTTTAACTTCTTACAATTTATAAACGGTGTGTTTTTAAATTATAAATTTAGTGACATAAATTTTATATGACTTGTTTTCCTTTATTTGTAATTGTGATAGTTGCACGTGATTGATCGATGCTTTAAGTAAACACATTTGATATAATGAGATTTACGGCTATTTGTTGGGAAACAACACTTGCACTATTTCCGGGTGTACCTCCATACACTTCGCTTTTTGGTTATTCTTGTTAAACTACTATAACAAGAATGTAATTAGGATTTAAAATAAGGATATAGTTGTTACAAATACTATTAGGATATGTAAGGAATATATAAATAATACATCGAGTTTAGGTAGAAAACCCATTGGTTAATTTGATTATTTTCATATAAAATTTTTTCAATAGTTTAGGCATGAAATCAAAATAAAAATGTTAGATGTATTTTTGACACATCGCTTATTTATATTATTCTTTCCCACAATCGAGTAACATTTACAACATGTCGATGTTATATTTAATATAAAAATCTTTAATTTCTTAAATTAGGGTGTCAAGTAATAAAAATTACCAGTAAAAAATTGAAGAATAAATGTATAATGGGTTGCCAGCTACAAGCATATCCTAAATATTGTGCTGATAACCGAAAAGAAGCAATTCTAAGAGTGATGGGTGACATACATAGAAGGTGAAGGTCTATGATAGATCAACTATTGACAAAGTTGATGAACGTCTGAAGGTCTAGAGTTGCATCATCCGCTCGTGGACGCCTGACATTACATACTCTAATGAGGTCATTAAATTAATCCTATTAGTAATAATTGTATTGTATTATGGCATTGACATAAATATTTTCAGAAATATCAATTGATTATTTCACTATTTGCTCCCCAATTTGCATCATGGCAACAGTCGAATCCCGAAAAAGTCAACCATCAACATAGTAATTAGGAGTCTTGCAAAGTAATCGTTGTTGCACATGTATATATTGAATCAGTTCATATAAGTAATTATTTCATTCACATCAATGTCAAAGGACAATACATCAAATTATGATTCAAAGTTTGCCATCTTTCTTCACTACAGATAAAAATAAGACCATTTTTGTAACTAAATTTATCAATCAGAAAAACAATTTAGTACAAGGCATATATTGTGAAGACTCACCATAATAATCTTTTTAAGTCTGTATTCAACAAGATTATCCTTTTCTTTTTTTCGGTACCATTTCATTTCAACATTCACACGTATGGCAGGTTTACACACGCGGCCACAGATAAAAGACAGGTTTTGTTACATTTCACATAACTTTAAATTTAGGGCAACAAGATTTAAAGTCTTTCTCTATTTTATTCTTAAACTTCGGTGTACGGGTCAAGTAAAACCATAGGTCATTCTTTTTACCCGAGAGGGAGTACAATACGTTAACTTGGCTTATTTGTACCTGCTGCAGTTTCTGAATAAGTAGTCACATCGTCCACCCTTTCTTACTCTTGTTGGCCGCTGGTAAAGCATTCCTTACGACACACTGTCTTTTCTCCTTGGCTGTGGTGCGTACAAAACCTGAGCGGTACTACTGCCGCCAATTCCCCGAGTATATAATCGCCAATATTATTTTGCAGGTCAAACTTTACTGATACATATGTTTCTAGCTAAATTGTAGGGCGTTGCGATTGACACCAATGATTCAAAGCGAACTCACCCCACATTGTTCATGGCAATGAACAGATAGGTCCCGTCCAACCCCATGTCAATCACGATTTCAACGTACTGATGGATTCTTTCTCAAGGATGGAGGTTCATGGGCTTGGGAGGGAAGAAATCCGCTTTATCACGGTAGCTACGCAGCTGGGTGCACACACCTGTAGGGATTTGAGAACATATGTATGTGCTAGTTGGAGAGGGGAAGGATTCAATGGGTGGGAATCAAGCTATCTCTATAGGGCGCGAAAATGATATTATGAATTGAGAAATGAGATTGAGACCAGAGTAAAAATTGTTGCAGTGTTTTATTTGGGATCAGGCTTCATTGCAGGTTCTAGATATATGCTTTAAAGATAAAAATGAGTTTGAAAGAAAGGTTATGCACATATTTAAGAAAATATGTTGTCTTCTCACTCTTGCTCATCTCGAATCTAAGTCCTACAGTCAGTATTTTCTTCTATCTTAAATTACTCGTTATTTCAATATTTCCATGGTATTCGGATAGTTATTATCAATAAGAATCTTAAGGTTTAATCCTGTTCTAGTGCTCTATTGAATATAGTGAGGATTTCGGTTGGTTACACTAGTGATTTCATTTTATGTACTCTAATGGACAGTGGTGATTGGAATGATTTTGTGGCTTGATCACGTGCGATTGAGAGGGGCTGGCTTTCTATCGGGCCGAGCAATACTTCACCATTCCTTGGTTTTGACGAGAAGTATTGGTTTCCTCTCCTTCATTCTATCTTGATGGTGAAGCTCTACACCTGATTCAATTTGTTGTTTCACAAAAACTATTCCGATTGGAAGCATTCAAGGTTAGAAGTCACCCACGTTTTTGAAATAAACCAACAAAGGAGTGATAAATTGACAGTGAAGTATAAATTTATAGGGTCGTGTGAATTGATTACTAAACATGATGTTGAAGTAAACCATTTGAAGACCAATGAGACCCCACAAATTGGAATGCAATCACCCAGAAGCATACTTGGAGTACTACCTTCTTTCAATTACTAAAGAATTAGGTGGTTCGGTGCACAATTCCCACACAACGTTGAGTTCTTAACATTCATGGGTTGAAAAGCTATGATTTCAGGGTTGAACATTTGTAAAATAACCGAGACACGGGTGAGTACAATGAAGCTCAAGAGAATACCTCTACGGTTGCATGATACAGATGGAATCTAATAGTGATGATGAGAAATTCACACGATAATGTAATGTTGTTGAAAAATCTCCTTTACTACAACATCTTGGTGTTGGTTGTGTTTGCTTACACCAAAGTTACTTTGGCATGACTATCTGCGAAAGAGAGTTTCAACTGGGGATGACAAGGTGAAGGTATATTTTGCTTGACTTTCGCCACCCCAATGCAATTGGGTTGCTTCCTTGAGCAAGAGAGGGCGCTAATCTGTCTACAATTTTTTTTGGTTTGGATAGGTGCGCCCAGGATATTACGACAGTTTGACTATGTTTCCTAGGGAGTGTCATTTTTCTGGGTGGCGATGGGGTCTACAAAACACGAGTTTCTTCCCGGGTTGGCAGTTTACCTTCATTTACTTTAATACTAGACGTATGGTAGCTAGTGACCCAAACAGTATTGTAAAGATATAACAATATCTTTTCGGGCAAAAAAGATTGGTTGAGCTCCAAAGTCTTGGACCTTTTCTTCTGAGGATGCGGTTTCCATCAACACGTGTATGCATTCTGTTGCGTATATCTTGAAGTAGACACTGGGGAATCTAACATCGCCGAGAATGCACGGGGCAAATGAAGTTTAGTCCTTTTCCCAGTTTTGCTTTTTGTTAGCTTACAAATTTTCTGACTCTGTAACCATTCCAAACCATTGAATTTTAGAACGAACATTTATCCTTCCTTCCGGGACCCAGGAATTAAGTTTTAGTTTTAGGGCTCTAACAAGATTAGGACGCAAACATGCAAAGACACTAACTATGCTAAGCTGTTCTGGACGGTTCTCTATATTGTGTTTTGACATATTTACACTGTATCTGACTCTAGTGTGAGATCCTGGCCTACACTGGTTGTTTACTTCGCTACTTGCATCCTATGGTCGATCGTCCCGTTCCTTGCCACAACCCTAGTTACATCATCTATATGATGTTACATATGCCGGTTTGGCGGGTCAATCATCCAAGCAACACCATACGTTTTGCCCAGGGTTTTTGAGCAGCAGGGAAAGATACAAAAAGCTGAATTATGGCCAACCGCCAAAGCAACACATTGGAATTTTTACATCGCTATATGAGAATGGAGCATACTAGTTATAGGTGGAAGACTGATAGTACCAGCCACATTTGAGGAGTGGACTATAATCGGTACATATTTACAAGAGTTTGCATGTCCTCCTCCTTACTAAGCTACACACGTTATGAGGTCATTAGAGATGACTAGAGTGCGCTGCAAATCATAGCTTGTAACTCATGGCTTAGAATAACTGAACACATTTAGTTGTGTTTATCCTCCTGAAACAAGAGGTATGGTGCAGGGCAGGGTTGTACATGAAATCTATTGGTATGTCAAGGTTTATAACTGCATCAGAGAGAGTGGGTCAGTTGGCTAGATGCAGTTTCCTAAATGTAGCGATTTGGGGAAAAAGGGGGTTAGCTTCTACACTATTCATCAAACATTGAGGTTGATAATTTCATTTGATCATAAACGAACCAATATGAAGGCCAACATGGAAGTACGGAAGGGAGAATGCCTCTCTTATTAAGCCATATTTGGTGGTGGTTGCTGTCTAGAACAGAAGAAAACTAGTCGAAGGATCTCACAAGTGGATGTTGCTGCTAGATTTACTACGTAAAGTTTGGGTGAGAAAGTTTCAGGACAGCACACTACTCTATTGGAAACATACGTTCTCAATCTAAACATCCCTATAACGATGTTGTACCCATGCCATCACACTTAATAAAGAATAGCAACCCTGTCTAGGACAGTCTCCAAGAGGGCCAACCGAGGTACATAGTATGGGATTTCTACACCAGTTTTGGCTAGATTTAGCCCAGAGTCGTATAGATAACTCAATATTACACGGATGATGATCCTGACCGACCTTGATAAACAAGGTTCGTTTTGGAGAACAGGTGTCGGGGTAAGGTTGTGAACCAAGCTAGCTCTTATTAGAGAAATGAGTTAGACACTGAGACAATGATTGGGCCGAGTAAAAATATTGGAGTGTGTTTATTTCGGATCCGACAATGATAATTTGGTTAAAAGTCAAACTCACAATGGATTGGCCCGAAGGGTTATGCATTATTGAGAAAAATGTTGTCTTCTCTTCTTCTTTCGAATCTAAGTTCTTCATTCTCCATTCTTCTTCTCTGTTTAATTACTCTTGTTCAATATTTCCATTGTAATTCGGTAGTTGATTATTTCAATTAGACTTCTTAAGGTGGTCTCCGTTGTAAGTTGATGTATTAAAATAGGCGCTAAGAGAGATTCGGTGAAGTCCCTGTGGAAGACGCATGTTGTGAACACGACGCACTAGCTCTATCCGGGCCTCTGAGTGAATGCGTCATGCAATTGAGGGCCGAGTACCATAATTGAAGGTGTTTTATTGGGATACTCAGATCGGTCCAACCCATTGTAGATTTGGAATAGTTAACGGACACAAAAAGATCAGGTTTAGTAAATAACGAGGGTTTTGTGCATATGAAGAATGGTGTGTTGTTCTTCATTCTCTGTGTTCATAGAATATCGTATTGCACACCTTCTCATTACTATCGTAATTCATGTCGTTTGACTTAGTCGTTATTTCACTAGTTACAATAGATAATTTGAGTATCGTATCATTGATGAAGTGTCAAGTAGAATCTTAGAGGTGAGGGAAATCATCTAACCTGTTTCTAGTGCTCGTAAGGTGTGTATATAGTAGAGGAAGTTACAGATGTGCTTACATCTAACGGGAATAGAAGATGAAAGGAAGGAGGAAGTAAAGAGGTACTTCGTATATTTAATTCCATTCGGCGGAATGTGATGCCACCCACTTGGCGGACTCGTCTAGGGAGCGTACAATTCTCTGGAGGGTGATGCCAAGGCACAGTAATCCGACTATACGGATTAGCAGCACTTTTAGAAATAAGGTATGCCAAAAATTACTTTGCTGGCTATCGCGAATAATTGGCGGAGAATTTGTCAACATTTCCCTTTGAACCCACAACCTCTGAAAGGTACAACAAAGCCATCCAGGGGAAGCCATGAGCATGGGCTAGGGCAGAGCCAACTCATTTGGCGGTGATACCGCGTGTTGTTGGACGGACGCCTGATTGGCTTGGCGGTGCCTGCGCAGGCGCTCATCTTTTAGGGTCCATATTTGGTGCTGGTGCTTTTGATAAACTCCCAAAAGGCTAAACAGATATACACCTGAGATGTGGTTAGGGTTTATTAGTACGCCGACCTATGCTTACTTGAGTCTTTGGTCGAATAGATCGATCAACTCTTGGGTGAGTGTTGCTATGTTGTGTATCGCTTTATGTGCCGACCAGTTTCGCACTAGAGAGGCTAGGTCACCTTCATGGTGAGGCGATTGGAGTCACGACAGACAGAGCATTGTATGTTGAGTATGGGAGGTAGACGCGGCCAGTAGAGAGTATTTGTGAAAGGTTTTGTTTGTTTGTGGTGGGTTGGGTTGCTCGTTTGTTTCCGTACTTTTTGTGTAAGAATCAATTTGTAATTACGATAGTTGAGCGCTATTCGTTAAGGGAATCTAGCTGGGACGTTGATGGAAGAAGGTTAAAATTTCGAATAGACTAAGAAAGTGAATGCCGAAATAGAAAGAAAAAAAATTAGTGTTTTTCAAGACCAAACTAGTGTTGCCCTATCTACATATTTAGAGGAAAAGGCACAGTACCCTCTCAACCTATGCCCAGAATCCTAACGACAGCCACACTCACAAACTATACTAAGTCTTATTACCCCATGACCCTATTTTGCTAAGTAATTTCTACCCCTTTTCAGCCATGTGGCACTAATTTGAAAAAAGTCACACCAGGTAGGACCAACAAGATAGTGCACCTAGGCAAAAAGAGTAGAAAATATATAATTCAAGGGTAATAGGAACCTAGGTAAGTATAGTGTGTGTCTCTAAGATTTACAGGCTAAGTTGAGGGGAGGAGGTTATTGTGACATTATCTCATAAATTATTTGAAAGCGTAGTCACACAGTAAAATAGGAAGAAACAAGTTACGTCCATCTCCACCTCCCAAAGAAAATGATTTTTGTTGATATTATATAAGGAAAGATCAAGAGTAGCAAATTGATGGCGATTCAACATAGAATCCAAACTAACATCACTTTGCAGATAATGAGTATTCGTAATGTAGGAAGTTCATGTGCATTTCAAAATCATAAATGACACCAACATTCCGCAAATTAAAGCCTTCAAATAATTAAATTAATGTTAAGTATGCTAGACCCATAACATTAAGTAACAAGAGCATCCACTGTCCTAATTGAGCACAATAAGTAGTCGTTGATTCGTTGGACGATTCCCTGAGCCAGAGCCAAAATAAAATACCAACAATTGGCAAGGTTCACGAGAAAGGAACTTTTATTGAAATAGCTATTACGACCAACAATACTCAATGTTCTCCATGTATTAATTTCCAGTTGTGAAAACGAAAATGTAGGGTCAGAGACGGGCACCTCTTATGTTGATTAGCGGAACATAAATCCCTTGGGCTCGACCCACTATTGTCGAGTTAGAGTCTGTTTCCAACACTAGTTAGTGGGTCGCCTATGCATGTAGCAGACCGAAATGACGTGGGCAGTTGGCAAGTCATGTGGATTGGGCTATTTGGACTTCGTAGTGAGTTGGAACACTTTTGGACTAACTTTGTCGTGAAACTAGAGATGATAATTTAGTTACCTTTGGTTTTTTCAGTAGAAAGTTTCTGGAACATTTATTCAATAGCCTTTGGGAAACATGATTAAACAACCTTGAGCCATTGGCGATGACCATACAAATATGAAGACAAAACAATAGAACTAGATGTTTTTTCCATCTCTTAATTTCTTGAGATAAGAAGGAATTATGATATACAAAGAGATTGATTATATAGAGTGTGTGAGTAGGAGTGGCAGGTTGTGGAGCCTGATGAAATTTCAGGTAGTGTCAATATTAATGTTCACCCGGTTCAATTTTAGGTGTGGTACGCTTTAGTCTCATTATTCTCTGTAACCTAAAAATACTCTAAATTAATTAATATTCTACCCATCGCGTGAATACTTGTAAGCATTTTTGAAGTACGCCAGAGGTTACCACGAAATTGGTTTTCGCTTTCTCTATGGAGATCTCTTATCTCGTCTCCTCAAAAGTGCTGTGTATCTTAATCATCAAGTGTGTTGTGTGGTTTTGGATTCGCATCCTAAGAACTAGTACATCAGAAGATAAGGAGATTCAAAAACGAGTCAGTAGAAGATGGATTACAGTTTAGACTTTGGATCGAGGAGAAGTTTGATGAATCCGATTTAGTTTCTGTAAGAGCAGATAAGAAAAATTATTTGGTACCAGAAAGATCTTCACGAACAGTTGACGGGGTGAAAGCCGGAATAATGATGGAGGAGAAGTGGAAGATCAAGGATTCAATTGCTCTAGGTGGCATTACAATGTGGTTGTCAAGAAATGTGGGCGTTCAAAACAATCAGATTCATGGATATAAACTAGTCAAATCTGTGAAGGCATTGTTAAACATTATGGAAAAACTAGCGGGCGATTACAACAAGGGCATATTTGATTGTAGATTGTTCAATTTATAGATGTCTGAGAAATTGGATCTGTTTATGGATCATATAAATGAGTTAATATGATTGGGCGTTCAACCTCAATTTGTTGGCTATGTAATATTCAAAGATGAAATTAATGCGTTTGAATATTGAGTATCTCTGCCGACGATGTTCTTATGGAACTGTGTTGCAGTGCGAAAGCAAATCCCGAATTGAGAAACCAAAATGTGATGAAATCTGTGCAGTTGTCCTTATGCGAAAGTATTAGCAAAACAGAATGGTAGTCACGTGGCAGTGCATCTCCGCCGTTGAGCTCGAAGGGGGGAAGTAAGACGACAGGCCACAATTGCAAATGGCGATCAAAATCAAATAAGTGAGGAACATGTGCCTGAATAGATCAAATGTGCGTGAATGTTGGAATGTGGAAAAAAAGTGACTTTTGACGGTCACGAGCTGTATAAAGCCAAGAAGGAAACAAACTCCGAAATCTGGGAGGATGATTATGATTCTGTAAATTCAGCAGAGGAACATAGGGGATGCTCTAATCTTAAGTATGATACAACCCAGGTTTGATATGGATTTTGGATTCTGGGTCATCTTCCATGTCTCCAAGCAAGGAGGTTGTTCCAAAATTTCAACTCTGGAAATTTTGGAAAGTATATCTTGCTGACAATAAAGCCTTTAGAATGAACGAAAGGGGAATGTTTGCATAAAGACAATCTCGGGAAAACGCAGTGGACATTGGAGGATGCTCTGATATATTCCTGGGCTCAAGAAAAATCGAGATCTCTGTTGGTCTGTTGGAAAACAAGGGATATGACCAAGTTTGGGAAAATGTTCGTGGGAAATTGTGAAAGGTGATATCGGTAGCAGCTCGTGGCACCAAATCAGGACAACTTGTACACCACTGCAGAGTGTATTAACATGGAGCACTGTTGCTGAAAGTGCTTCCAGTTCATGTTATGGCACAACCAAAATTGGACACATGAGTGTTATAGGAATGAAGATGCTGGATGTGCAAAAAGGCGCATTACTTTCGCAGGTCTGAAGTATGGATATGGTCTTTGCGAGAGCTTTGTTATGCGGCAAAATAGAAAAGAGTAAGTTCACAAAGGAATCCTAGAGCGCAAAAGAAAGTGTGTTGGAAATGGTCCATACAGATGTTTGGGGACCATCTCCAGTTCATCACTTGGAGATCTAGAGTTTATGGTACCCTTAATTGGGATTCAGCATGAAGGTATGGGTTTAATTCGTTGAAGAATAAGTCGCTGTGTTTGAACGTTCCAAGAAGTGAA
>JAKWJA010000049.1:0-26220 GCA_027704765.1 Solanum habrochaites
TTTTAAATATTACGATTACAGTACTTGTTGGTTGCTACCAAGTGTTGGCATTAGGTTGAGTTAATGATATTATCTTATATCTATCTGTTTTCTATTTGAGTTGGCTGAGTTGGCCGCTGTCCTACTCAGTACTTATGTTTGTGTACTGACCCTACTTGTATGTTTCTTTCTTTGTTATTTGTGGAGTGCCGCAAACGTCCTATCGTCTTCAATCAACCGCAACGCTAGCCGGTTTTTCACCATCACCGTCGATCTCAGGTGAGCTATACTTCTAGCTGGACTGGATCATCTTCTCATGTCTTTGAGCCTTCAAGTTCCGACATGGCTAGCTTTTTTAATTTATTTTCGCTTCTTAGATACTCTTAGATTAGTATTTGAGGATAGATTTTTCTTCTGGTGATGATTCCAGGTTTGGGAATACTAAGTATTGATGTTTATAGTCATTTAATCGATTTTCCATAATGAGTTTAAGTATTCCGCATTATTTTGTTAATTATGTTGAAAACGTTGGGATGGAGTTGGTTCGCTCACTAGTAGGATACGTGTGGGTGCCATCGCAGGCCCGTTTTGGGTCTGACCAAACTTGGTATCAGAGCATTAGGTTCGTTTGGTCTCATCACACAAGAACGATGGCTAGTAGCGTCTTAAGGAACGGTAAGGGGGTGGCCTTTACTTTTCTTTAAGAGGCTATAGGACGTAGGAATTCCATTCTTTCTTTCTTTGTGCTATTACTTTGAATCCAATTGGTATCTAGGTTATACAATTGGTATCATGACTATCTTCACTCTATTTCGCAGATGGTTTTAACTCGAGCATCGACTAGCGCCAACACCAGCACCGTCAGACAGGGTGCGTCTGAGCCACACTGGGCGTAGTCTCGAAAGGATAGTGACAGAGGCCAGTGGAAGAGGTCGTGGAGGACGTCTCTAGATGAAGAGGACGAGCACTAGCCCATCTGCACTAGGGCGGTGACTCCTTCCACGACTGAGGAAGTAGTGAGAGAGGGTGAGGAGGGGAAACTGAACAAGTGCAGAATGAGAATTGCCACCCCAACCTACCCCAGAAATATCAATCAGGTCTTGCTTAGCTTAGTGGGTTATCTGATCAGGGGCCAAAAACGCCTCAGTGTTTTCTGCACCAACCCATCCGATCCGGAGGTACAACATCAGCTACTATGGTCCCCGCATGGATGCCTCATTGGAAATAGCACGCTTTCCTCGTCTGACACAGGGCCTCTAATACAAATGATCAGCATGACTTTTCATTAAGTTTCTTGAAATTGAAACCTCCATCTTGCCAGGGTGCTGAATCGAGATGCCTAGTGATTTTCTAGTTTACTGTGATGAGCTCATTTACACAACATTGTATAGTAGAACGGTTTGTGTTGAGTTTTTTGTGACTTATTCGGTTTCAAGGGAACGCCAACTGTGGTGGCGGTCACATGTTTGAAGTGTCAACCACAGAGGCAATCCCACAAACCTATGACTTGGCATCATTCTCTACTTGTTTATGGAGAAGTATATCCCCCGGACTTTGAGGGAATATGAACCAGAGAATGGAGTTCTTTGACCTAGAGCAAAGGTAGGATGTCGGTTACTGCATATGAGGCTAAGTTTCGCGATTTACAGGGGTACCACCACAACTATGTTTCAGTCCACAAGAGCGGTTCGCCTTTTTGTAAAGGGGTTTGAGGGCCAGAATTGCGGATGTTCAGCCTACCAGGATCGCCTACGGCAAATCGTTTCAAGAAGTTGATAGACTCATGATAGAGTTGGAAGGGGTGAAGCAGACGACTTCACCATGCATCGCATCTAAGAGGTTTCGAAGGGAGTTGAGTTTAATGGTTCTTACTCCAGAGGACAAGTGTTCATGATGTTACCAACACCGCCCTATTCAGTCTGCCCCTGCAGCTTAGCTGGGAGTCCATCGCAGCCTAGTCAGGATTTGTCTGAGTTTGGAGTATCCCCAGACTTTCGTCACTTTCACAAGACCTATGCATGACGCCAGGAATTGTTCTGGATGTGGGGAGACTGGACATATTTGGAGGTATTGTCCAAAACAAGTTACAGACCCCAATAGTCAGAGTAAGTTTGTCAATGGAGAGCACGCCATTCTGGAGGACCTTGGTGGCCAGGTAATGGTGGTCCCCAATAAACCGGGTGGCAGTCAAGCTGGAATTTCTGCAGCCAACATGATAGGGGGCAATGGAACAGACGAAAAGAAGTGATAGGGCCCATTGGTTAATCTTTTCCCTTTCCCCGGGAGGTCTTGAAGAAAAGACATCTGATGTTGTTATCACAGGTAATCTTTTGGTCCTGTGGATTGCATGGCTTTCTGTATTGTTTGATCCTTGATTCCACATGTTCGATATGTATCGTTTCTCATTTGCTACCCCCGGTCTTGATTTCATTGTGATTTTGCTTGACATGCCTATTATGTCCTCTACTACTCCCTGTGGTGATCTGTGATAGTTGAGAAGGTGTACTAGGTCTTGCCGTGTGACTTTTAGGGACAATACCTATGTAATTTGATTATCCTTAAAAATGTTTGATTTTGGGATTTCATTCCTCGGTTATGATTTTGGCTTTCCCCAACTTTTTGCATCTTAGATTGTAAATGCTGAAGCTGTACTGGCCAAGCGAGCAGATCCTCTAGTGTGGGCGGGTGACTACATTCCACCTCAGCCCGTATATCCCTTTAAATTCACGCTACGAGGTGAATTAGTAAGTTTGTTTAGCCTTCTTGGCACATCTCAGGGTGATACCTTCACAAGTACAGTTCGATTGAGTCTGTTTCGATAGTCTGTTGAGTTTCTGGATTGTGTTCCTGCAGACCTTCCTGTCATGCCACGGATAGTGATATTGCTTTTTGTATTGCTCTGGGCCGGGTACTCTCCCCATTTCATCCCCCCCCCTTATAAGAATGGCTCCAGCTGAGTTAAGGGAGCTAAAAAAGGCCCAACTTCAGCAGTTGTATGTAGTGGGTTTTATTAGACCAAGTGCATCCCCTTGGGCGCGCTCCTGTTTTTATTTGTAAAAAGAGGATGTAGCCTTCGGATGTTTGATAGAACTACGGAGCTGATAATGTAACTATTATGAACAAGTATCCTATTTGTTCCTCGAATTGATGATTTGTTTCGACTCAGTTACACGGTGCTTGTGCCTTCTTAAATTGACCTGAGATCCGTTATCATCATTGAAAAGTCGGCAGCAGATGTGCCAAGAATGCTTTTTTTTTCCACGCAGGTAATGGGCATTAACACAAATTTCCGTAGTATGGTCTATTTGGCTTACGAATGCCCCTGCTGCTTTCATGAGTTGATGAATGGTATTTTTTTAAGCCATATCTGGATCTCTCTTGTTATTGTATTCATTGATGAATACTGATTATAAACTCAAAGAGCAGAAAGAACATGAGGACATTTGAGAATTGTAATTGGAGTTGTTTTGAGGGAAAAAGGCTTTATTCTAAATTTCTCAAAGTGTGAGTTTTGGCTAGATTTAGTCTCCTTCTTGGGCAACGTGTTTATAGGAATGGGGTGATGTGGATCCATCTAAGATTGAAAGCAGTGAAGAGTGTTGGGTAAGACTACTAATGTTACGAGGTAGGACTTATTGATTGGTTTGCTAGCTACTACCAGTCGTTTGTCCAAGGGGGATTTTCCTCTAATTGCTTCGCGCCTAACAATTTGACTAGCAGAAATGTTCCCCTTTGTATGGTTGGATAATGTGAAGAAAGTTTCATAAACTCAAGACTGTTTGACCTACTGCAACCATCCTAACCTTGCCAGTGTACGGTAAGAATTGTCATTGTCTATTTTGATGCATCTTATTCTGGTTTTGGGTGCAGGCTAATCAGGAGAGAAATGTAATTCTTATTCGTGCGAGGCAACTTAAAAGTGCATAACGTAACTATCCCACCCAGATTTGGAGATTTGGCTGCATTAGTATTTGCATTAAGCAATGGAGACATTAACTAATGTAGTCAAGTTGAGTTTAATACAGATCATCGTAGTTTACAGTCGTCCTTTACCTCAGAAAGATTTGAATTTGAGCAGAGGAGTGCTGAAACGATTGAAGGACATGATATTACTATATTGTATACCCCATGAAATCTATGTTTGTGGCATGCTTTAATTGAAAAGCAGGGAGCATAGGGTAGCTTAGCCCCCACTTACAACAGTTTCTAGACGCCCGATTGGCCTGAGAGGTTCACGTGGCTAATGACTTGATGAGGCTGGAAGTACTAGAGAAAGGAGATTTTGGCCTGTGCGGAGGCACGATCTTCTTTCCTTGACAAGAATTAGGAAACCGATGTTTACTTACGATAAACTGATCCGAATTCGAGACATGTATTACGAGGAGAGGCTAAAGAGGCAATAAATGATGAGGAAGGCTTTGAGATTAAGGAAGGGTAATGTGTTGCCCCCCGTGTGGATTATTTGAATTCACACTCTTCTTACAGAGGCTCATAGTTCAAGGTATTCTAATAACATCCGGTGCACCACGATGTAATCGTGACCCTAAAGCAATAATTTTGGTGGAGTAGGATGAATGCGTGACATTGTTGAATTTTGTTCCCAATGCCCGAATTGTTCAGCAGGTAAAGTATGAACACCAAGGCACGGAGGAACCTTAGAAAATGTCCCATATCCTGATGGAAATGGGAAAGAACTGCAATGGATTTTGTGGTTGGTCTTCCAAAGACATTGGGTAAGTTTCTGATTCCATTTGGGTAATTGTTGAGACATATTAACTATTACTTACTACTACTGCTAACTTCATTCTAGTCAAGGTGCTTACAATGCGAAAAGTTAGCCAAACTCTCTATCTCCAGCAAAATTGTTCGTTGCATGGAATCCCACTTTCCATCATAATCAGAATAGGGGTAACGCAATTTACTCTTAGTTTGGAGACATTGCAATGCTGAATTAAGTTACTAGGAATTGGATCTAGTACCCCGGGGCCTTTCAACCCCTCAGACCGATGTTCAGTCTGAGCGAACGATTCCAGTGTTGGAAGGATTATTGCTTCGTGCATGTGTGATAGATTTTTGGTGGTCTTGGATAAGGTCTTGCCCTTAGCAGCAGTTTTTCCACACAATAATCACTATCATCAAGTATTGTATGGCCCCATTTTGAGGCACGTATGGGAGAGCTATAGGTCTCCCATTGGGTTGGTTTTGTGCATTTGAAGTGGAGACGCAGGGGTTACCGATCTTTTAGGGAAATCGTTAGATAAGTAAATTCATTCAGGAGAAGCTTCTATAAGCTCAGAACAGCATAAAGAATATCAGATGAAAGGTTAGGGCCTTGGAATTTTAATGTAGGGGGAGCAAGTCTTGCTGAATGTTTTCGCCACATGAATGGGTGATGCGGTTTGGTAGCGATGTAACTTAGCCCAATGTATTTTGTCCATTTGAAGGTTATGAAGCGCGTGGAGAGGTGGCTTATGAATTGGCATTGCCTTCAGGACTCTCATGAGTGCACCCGGTTTCCATGTGTCTATGCTAAAAAATACCATGGGGATGTGAAACTACATATTGTTTGGATTCAGTACCTTCGGATGAGAATTTTGTCTTATGAGGGAGGAGCCTGTTGCATTTTTAGATAGAGAAGTCCGCAAGGTTAGATCAAAGGAGATTGCATCCATCAAGGTTCAGTGGAAGATCGGCTAGTGGAAATAGTCCACTTGGAAGAATGAGGCTGATTTTGCAAAAAAGAAAATCCCATCTTTTTTACAGATTCAGGTACTCTTTCTCTCCCTTGTTTTTTTTGTTTTCTATCTGTGATCGTTCGAAGGACGAACGATGGTAAATTGGTATCTATTGCGAACAACCTGTTTAGTTTGGTTTCGAGCAGTGAATTATTTTAAAAATACTGACTCGGTCGATGGATCAGGCACGTAACCGTCCTGTCATGCGGAACCGTCGAGGGTCTTTTCGTTCCCCAAAACACTTAACTTAAAATCTGTTCTTCTGAGACTCGACTCTCTGAACGTCACGACGGTAATGCAAAGCACGGACCGTCCGTAGATACGAACGGACCGTCACAACCCGCTTTATGAATTTAAACTCTCACTTTGTGATGGACCTGCAGGACGACCGTCATAGACACGACCGGGCCGTCACAAGTTGCGTAACCCCAACTGGGTAGGATTTCTCTGCAAAGATTTTAAAAAAAAGGGGTGGTTTTGACTTTTATGACAAACGTTTATGACGTTGTGGGGTAATTTTTAAAAATTTTTACTTGGGGGTTAAAGATATAACTTAAAAATAGAATAATGGGTTACTTTTATCATAATGAATATTGAGAATTAGGGTAAAAGAAAAAGAATCTGGGGAAGAAAAATAAAAAGAAGCAAGAGGGAGAACGCCTAAGCGAGAAAGAGAGTAACGAGAGGAAGCCAAGGCATTTGGAGATAGCCTTGCTCAGATCACTGATTCTTCGGTGGTAAGGTAGGTTTATGGATTTATTTCTATGTGATAGATAAACTCTAAATAGCGATTTTGATATGTATTGGGTAGTATTGGAAAGTCTTCAATATGCTTGATTTGTGTTTTGTATGTTTGTGATTGTGTATTGGTGGTGGATTAGAATATGAGACTGTCGAATCTTCACGCCTTAAATCCCTCTATTAAGTTTGACGGCTTGACATAAGGAATACTTGATGAAAAAATAAATAATGAGGTAATATTTGATCGGAGTGGTCACGTTCCAACACTTTAGTAATCATGGATCGGAGTGAACGTCCGCCACGTAGCATTAGGGATCGGAGTGTCCGTTTCCGACACTTAGCTTAGGGTATTCGAGTGGTCACGTTTCCGCACGGTAGAATAATGGATCGGAGTTTGTCACGTTCCGACAACACTGTGTAATAATGGATCGGAGTTTCACGTTACGACACGTGCATTAGGGGAGCGGATGTGTCACGTTCCGAAACGATAAAATAAGAGAAGTAATCTTAAATCATGTTAATATACTCAATTTCGAAGAAACCTATTTCCCAAATGAAGTATGGTGTGGAGGCTTTGAGTCCTCATAGGTGTGTGTGGTGTTTGATTGCAATGGTTTCTTGTATTGGGTTGAATTGTCACCTGTTAAGTACTGTGGTTGATTTTATATTATTAGTAGTATATATTGCTTGCTATTTCTAATTGGGCCTATATACCTACTCATCGTGTTTCCTTGTACTGACCGCCCGGACCTTTTATTTCCTCTGTTGTTTTGTGGAGTGCAAGCAAGTGCAACCTGACTTCGACTCTTCTATCCTCCTCAACCTATCTCATTATTAAGCACGCCAGATTTCAGGGAGCTATTTATTCCTAGCCTGGCTGGATCTCTCTTTCAACAGTCTTCATGTCTTTGAAGTTCGGACATGGACCATTTTTCTACTTATTTTTAGTTTCTTAAATACCTTAGACTTTAGTTAATTTTTTTGAGGATAGATGTTCTTGATGTGAATGACTTCCAGATTTTGGGATATGTATTAATACTTTAGAAGCTTATTTAATTGATTTCGTTAATGAGTTTTTAGATCTTTCCGCTTTTACATTTACTATGCAAATTTATTACTGATAAACGTTGGGGGTTTAGATGTTGTTTCGATCACCCTAGTAAGAATCAGTGTGGGTGCCACTCGCGGCTCGGTGGTCCGTGACACATACGCAAAAATGGTCATCATATGATAATTTATTTTTTCAATCAATTTTTTATAATTATAATAAAAATGAAACTCCTAATCATTATAATAATTTTTTTGTTTTTAAGATGAGATAATTATATTAATTTTTCTTCATAAAAAGAAAAAGTAGAATAATAAAGGATCAAATGATTAGCATTTACAACATAATACATTTAGCTAAAGTATTTACACAAATCAAAATTTAAAAAATTCTAGCAAAAGTAACTAAGTTGCTAATACAATTCAAAGTGAAAAAAATAATATCTAATTATGATTTATTTTTTTCCTTCTATCATTTTCCTTTGTAGTAGATCCACTGTCATGTTTTGATCTATATGTCAAACTCTTCATTATATTCAACTAACTGAATTAAAAAAATTTTTATATATCAATTAAAAATAATTGTGTCAAAAGAAAGAAATAACTATAAACTATATGTAATATATTTGTATATTATCTTTTTCAACAGTAATAACAATACTAAATAATAATTATTTCTTGAAATCTAACAAATATTATAATCAAACTATATTATATTCGGAAAACTAACTATGAGAAAAAGCAATTTCATACAGACAACACATTGTTAAGAATTATAGAGATTATATTTAATTATACTTACTTGATGAATGATAATACAAACATAAAAAAATATTAAGAAAGCATGTCTAAGCAGGGGCAAATCTACATGGATCGAAGGGGGTTCATCTGAACCACCATCATTGAAAAAATTACACGATATATATAGGATTAATTTTTGATTTATATGTATATACTAAGTGATGAACCCCTTGAACATAAGCAAAGGGCTTGGCTCAGAGGTAAAGGGGGTTCAAGAATTCGCTACCTAAGTGCTAGGTCGCAGATTTGATTCTAGATAACAACGTTTTCCACTCTATTTTTAGCTGATTTTCATTTTCATTTCTAAATAAATGAAAAACTGTTTTGTTTGAAAATCTATTGGGATTTATAATAATATATTAGATATTAAAAATAAATTTCTTTTCTATTTTTATAAAATTAAGTAAAACTTACAATTTTTTTTAAGTTTTCATATTAATTAAGAAATACATTCTCTCTCATACTCCTTTTACGTCAAACATGAATTTTACTATTTGATTAATAATCATATAATTTCTTTCCTAAGAAGATTAAATACATACGAGTAATTATTTAAAATTATAAATAAATACGATGCCGCTATATTTCAATCATGATAATTATTTTCTTTCTCACAAATTCTATTGCTCAATATGCTTCGAGTAAACATTATTGGCTTTGTTTAGTTTAAAAAAATTGTATAACATTTATATACACAATGACCTAATAAAACCCATAATTATCAAGTTCAAAAAATATATATTCTCTCGTACGTATATTTTAATGTTTTATGTCAAATATATATTACTACTCGATTTTTTGTTTGGGTTGAGGTGGCAGTTGAATTTTTTTAGTTTGCCTTATAATAAATCGGATTCCGAAACAATTTATATTTGTCTGCCCCACTTTATGGATACTAGTATCGTGCTTACCTTTATCTTTTTGAACCCCCTCATGAAAATCCTACCTCCGTCACTGTGTCTAAATTACATCAAAATAAAAGAAAGGATTTCCAAATGACATATAATCTACCTCATATATTTGTCTTTGTTCAAAGGTTTAGTTGGGATTTCGCAAATAAGTATGATGAAGAAGAGAAGTTATAACTTTGTATGTGAATCTTCATGAAAATAAATATGAATTTATATAGACATAATAAAAGAAATAAAAAATAAGGACTTGAGAATGATATCGTGAGAAGTCGTTACTATTGATGCTCTTATTGAATTACAATAATGAATTCTGAGTTCCTGTCACGATCTTTATTAACTTCATGTACTATTTTTTTGGTTGCATGTCAGTTTCATTCACAAATCAAATACAAATTTACATAAACAAAAATAGAGAAAATAAAAAATAAAAATTTGTGATGAAATATTTCTTACTTTAGTGTATCTCTTTTTTGTTACAAATCAAACCAATATGATGAAAAAAGAAAGGATAATTGTGAATGTGAATCTCATGAAACTAATATGAATTTATATGCAAAATAATGGAATACTGTAAGACATCATAAACTTACAAATTTGAGTTTGGAGGTTATGAACATAAAACTTATGAGAGTTGTGGATATTATTAAAAGTAAAAATTAAAGAGAGGCAAGTCATGGATTATAAATCCTTGTGTTAAATTAAAAATATAGATAAAAGTACTTAATATGTAATTTTTTTTATCATCATCCATGATTAGAAGTGAGATAACAAATTGAAAAAAAAATGTGGAGAGTTTTTTGTTGTAAATATTTCTACATTAATAAAATATTTATTTGTATGAATTAAGCTATATATATTATAAATGAGATAAATAAAAAAAAATCTGAAGAGTTTTTGTTATAAATACTCCTCCATTAATAAAATATTTTTTGTAATAAATTTTAGTAATTTATTATTTATGATATAATAATTAATTTATTTATTTTGAAATGCCAAAAATAAAAATAATTAAAGAAGGACAAGTTATGGGTAATAACTCCTTGTAAATAAATTAAAAATAAAGATAAAAATACTTAAAATGGAATTTTTTTTATCATCATTCATGATTAGAAGTGAGATAACAAATAGAGAAAAAATGTGGAGAGTTATTTGCTGTAAATATTTTTACATTAAAATATTTAGTTGTATGAATTAAGTAATATATTTTACAATACAATAATTAATTTGAATTAAAAAATTCAAAAAAGATATATCATGTTTCTCCTTTAATTATAAGGTGAGAGAAGTAAATTTAACAAAAATATGAAGAACTTTGTTATAAATGTTCCTCCATTATAAAATATTTATTTATAATAATGTCACGACCCAAAACGATCCGCGAGTGGCACCCACACTTTATCCCTACCTATATGACGACCAACCACTCTAACCCAACATTCTAACCAGAAATACAAATATAAATATGCGGAAGACTTAAAACTCATTAATGAAAATCGATTACATAACTTCAAAAATGTATACTCACATCATCCCAAAATCTGGAAGTCCACCACAAGAACATCTATCCTCAAATTACTAATCAAGAGTATCTTAAGAAGCTAAAATCAGTAAAAGCTAGTCATGCTGGAACTCTTCAAAGGCATCAAGACATGAAGAAGATTGATCCATTCCAAGCTAGAAAGCATTAGCTCACCCTGAGATCTGACGTATGAGACTGGCTAGAGTGCGGTGAGTTGAAGACGATGGTACGTTTGCTGGCACTCCCAATAACAAGAAAACATTCCAAGTAGGGGTCAGTACAAACCTTCCAGTACTCTGGTAGGTATCATCGTCCAACTCAAAATAGAAAAGGCAATATATTACAGATAATATCATAAAATCAACTAATATTCTTAACATGAAAGCAACAAGTATAAAATCATTTATCAAGCATCACCACTAACCACATCACATTAGGACTAAGGCTCTACACAACCATACTCTTTTGGGAGAGATGTCTTTGGATTGAGTTATTAAAACATTTTTTAAGATTCATTAATCGATTTTCTCCATCTCGTGTCGGTACGTGACACTTGCTCCACTAAACTACTATCCTGGTGTCGAACGTGACACTCTAATCCTTCATCATACTATCTTGGTGTCGGAACGTGACCCCGATCCATATTCTATCCTGTGTCGAAAAACGTGACACTCCTATCCTCATACTATCTCCTGGTGCGGGACGTGGAAATAACCCGATCCATAAACTGATCCTGGTGTCGGAAACGTGACACTCTGAATCCTCATCAGACTATCCTGGTGTCGGAACGTGACCCCCTCCTATTCATCCTGGTGTCGGAACGTGCACCCGATCCTCTATTACTACCCTGGTGTCGGAACCGCGACACCCGTCCTCTAACTCAATTCTTTTAGTTTCATCAAGCCCTTCTTTTATACTAAGGCACATCATTAACAAGGTTTTTCAAGATTATAATTAATAGCCTCATCAATGTTTATTTTATCACAATTATATATAACTACATCATGCATACACACAATTAAGCATATAGAAGGGTTTATACTAATACCGCAATCCATATCATTCGCTATTAAGAGTTTACTATGAAATAGCATAAACCATAACCTAATATACACCCCACCGAAGAATCGCGATCAAACAAGCTATCTGTCCCAAAACCTTTTGCTTTCCTTCTTCTGCTTTCTTCTCTTTTCTCCTCGTTCGTTTCTCCCTCTCTCCATCTCTTTTTTTCTATTTTTTTTTTCTTATTCAAACCCTTTTATAAGATGGTAAAAGTACCCACTAGTTATTCAAGGTTGTCTCCTTTAACTCCCCAAGTAATTAAATCTTAACACTAAACCACTACTTTATAATTATAGAGCAGGAAAGTCCAAAACGGCCCCTTAAATATTTAACAGAAATCCGACCAACAGTCAGGGTTACGCAGCCTGTGACTGCCTGTCGTGCCTGTGACGGTCCGCCTTCGCTTCCGTCACAAAGTTCAGAGACTCCAATTATTAAAGAGTCTGTGACTGTTCCCGTCTGCTGAGACGGTCCGTCCCTGCCACCGACCCCAGTCTCCGTCGTGAACGTTTAGGAGAGTCGATCTCAGTACCAAATTTTTTAAATTCTAAGTGTTTTGGAACGAGACCCCCCTCGACTGTCCCGTCGTGCCTATGACGGTCCGTCGTGGGATCCGTCGACTCAACCAGTTTGTTCCAGAAATAAAATCTGCTGCTGCAAAACGACTAAAACAGGTCGTTACAACACATAAATTTTAGTATTTATTTTTATATATAATAATTAATTATTTGTATTAAAAATTCCAAAAAAAGCTATGAAGAAATGAAATAATTAAAATCTCATATATACATCTTTAGTTTCCATAATTTTCATTATTCCTTACTATTTTAAAATATTTCTAAAATTTCTTATTTTTTCTCAATTTTTAAGGCCAACAGATAAATAAGTATCCCAACCTTGACAACGTGTTTTCCTTCTTTTTTTTCACATCCTTTATTTCTCTTCCTAATTTCATGCACTCCTCCAAAAATTTTTTTTTCTTATCAGTTACAATTTTCCATATCAATTTTTTATTCAAAGGAATCTCTACCAATCTTATAGTTAGAATTTTCATATAAGTTTTATTTTTAAAAGGATTCTCTCTCCAGTCAATCAAATTCAAACTACTCAATTGATATATTGTGTTTCCTTGAAAGTCGTCTACTTCAATTTTTTTATTTTTAGTCTTTATTTCTTGATGCATATGGACATGATCATTCTTTTAGTGTTGATATTACTCAAATATTCAAAGAAAGATGCATCATCGTCTCCTAAATAGATTGTGGGAAAAAACGCTCAAAAAGGCAAAAAATCAATCTACTGGTGGATTTGGTAAGAACTTTGAATCGATATTTATATGTGACGTCAATGTTAACGTTAAAAAAAGATACAAGAGTGAAATGTTTGAAAGGGAAAATGGAGAGAGGATGTACCTTCCGTTTTCTACAGTAAATGTAGGAATGTACATTTGTATTCTAAAGTAATACTGTGAAGGAGAAGTCAAATAGATCAATTGTTGATTTTTTCTCTGATTTTTTATTTTCATCTTTTTCTCTGATATATATGATTTCAGATTTTTTTAATGAATCAAGTTGTTTTTTGTTCTTAAATTAATGTTTAATGTCCTTCGATTCAACATTATGAATACAAATTATAATTTGCATTATGTACAATCTATATCGTGTTAAATTACTAAAAATTCTTGTACGGTTATAGTTTGGGATCAATTAACTAGATTTTTAATGTTCTAGTCAATTTTATAATTTCTTAATTAATGTAATAATGTCTTTGTTTTTAGCCTTATGATACATCAGAAATGTATCATACACAATGTAATTGTGTTTAAATCTTAGTTTTGATACATAAACTTAATTAGTTTGGATACTTGAAGATAAAAGTTTCTACCAAATGTATCATTTATCATGATCGATGTTTGCTAGTATCTTCTATCTTATTTAAATTTTAGAAGGATATGTATCTGTACACAGTACTGAACATTGATAATTAAGTGTCCACACAATTATGTATCGGATTCATAAACGCTGCTACACAATGTATTATCAAAAGTTTGCTGAATTTGAGGCAAAATATGAAGTTCTTGCAGCTATGCATCTGATACAATAAACATGGAGCACATTAATAAATATATTAAATCATGTATTAGATACACAATATAATGAATTATGTACACTATATTCCGTCTTTTAAATAGTGCTAATATCAAATATAATTTTTTTTATCAAACACAACTGCACAAATTGTGTGCTAGAGACAGAATTTTATGGAACACAATATTACATCTACTAAACATATATGATACATGATATAATGTATTGGATACACAAAATTCTATTATTGCATAAATAAATATATAATTATGTACATGATACGTAAATTTGAATTTTTACTAATTGTATGTTAGCAACTACCACAAAGTAATGTAATCAATCTCAAACCCTGGCATCTTAGGACAAATTACTTATTAATGGATAAGTGTGGTAATATACAACACCACTATTACTAACGAGATCAGTAATCATAATGTATTGAAATCTATCCATACACAGAAATAAAATCATAAAACGATTACACCACATTAATAAAAGGTATGCGAATATTGCATCAAAGCTTGCATCTCGTCAGGCAATTCTGTTGGTTGTATCAATCCATAACGGATATATTGAAAATTCAAACTCTTATTTCTTCACCTCAATGATGTATCAGATCTCCAACTTTTTCTCAACTCATCGATCTTCAATTCAAATGCAATGGTTGACTTAAGATTCAAAAAACAATTTTTGACCAAAAATAATTTCATCACTTTTGTATCATTCATACCTCACATCAATTTCTCAGGTTCCAGAATGTCTCAACAAGATGAACATGTTCATGTTGTATCAATACAATTTAAGACAAGTTTAATTAAAAAATGAGCTTTTTTTTAAGAAAGAATGAGAAGAACAATTTTATGATACATCATCTATTTTGAAATACATATTGAAGTGGTCAGTAACATCTTTTACCATCTCTTACTGTTGACACGATCGAGATGAAATGAAGAGTATGCTAAGTAGTAGAATCAACATTTCTTGTGATTTCCTTCTACTATATATCGGATTTTCAAGTTTTTCTCATCTCATCTATTTACTTTAATGTTGTATTTGAGATTCACAAAAGAAATTATTTTTCAACAACTATTTATTATGTATCTTATCAAATTCTGGGAAAATTTGAATCTAATTTGAATGAACAAGCGACGATGAATAGAGGAAAAAAATGAATTTTGAATTTGGTTGATTCTGGATAGGATTTGTTTGAATTTTTTGAAGCTCTAGGATGATTTGTAAAAGAATTGAGAGTATAAAATTTGAATTTTGATTTAATTTGAAGTTGTTTACCATTGAGAAAGCGATTCAAAGCAAATTGATTATCTCTTGATTTGTGGAACTCAAATTCAAAATTATTCTCTTTCCTTTAAAAGTGTAAACTGATTCGTTTGATGTAGTGAGATTTATGTAGCTGAATTATTTGTGTAAAATTAGTGATACACATTTTAAATTAGTCATAGTTCTCAGTTATCGCTTAAGTCTTGACAATTTTAGTGATACATTTAATACTCAATCTATACATTTCATCATAATATAGATGTTAATTATAAATTTAATTAAAAGAGTTTTTATGAACAATTAATAACAAGGAATCAACTAATAATTGTATTAATGTACCTAATTACCCATACAGACAAACACCATATGTAGAATGAGATACTTTAATAGTACTTAAATGTAGTTAGCACGTTTGAAAAACGGTACACTAACACGTTTTAAGGGATTTTAATTAAAAATTAATATAAAATTACATGTTTTTAGGATTCAAATTTTTTTAGATTAGCATCATTTGCCTTAATTTCTAGTTAGTTTTAAATGATATTAGTTTTTTTGATTTAAATTCCTAAAAAACCCTACCAAATTTTAACGCTTATTTTTAGATTTTCAGATTGCTTTGTTCACCTATTTGTATCACGTTCCAATTCATCTTTTTTTCTGCAAATTTTTATACGATTATTTTCAGATTGACTCAACGTAGAAGTCATTTTTGTCCCCAAATTTAAGATTATTTCATATCTGCTTTTCAGTTCATTTTTTAGTAACCTAATAAATTTAGCGTTTGAAACAATTTGATTTGATATGATGGAGAACATATGGTCAATAATTAATTAAACATGGTGGGAAATTGATTCACCAGGTTGGTTTTAATTCTATTGTTTCTTTTAATTATGAATTGTTGATTTAAAAAAAGTTGATATGTTTTACATTTAGAACAATGGTTTCAATTTTTTTTGATACTGTATTATCTGAAAACCGTTTTGTATATTTTCTTTTTTTTTAAATGAATATTATGTTACGTCAACTTGTTTTGCAGTCTAAAGTTTGTATTAGTAGGTGTATGAAAAGTATACGCCAAACTTGGTATCAATTGTTTATGAAAGTCCTTTTTTTTATAAAGAGATTCTAGTTTCTATTGAAATTAGAATAGATGTTTTTTAATCTTAAAGTTTTGTATTGCTATTATATATATTCTTGGAAGTAGTTTGTAGAACAGTGACTGATCTCTTAAATTGTCTGAGTAATTTCTGCATTATATTCAATTCTTATAAACAGTCTCTTCTTCCCAAAGTTTTTCTTTTGAAACTTGTGGTAAAAATTTGACTTGGGGACTTGTCAAAGTCTCCAAAATTTTCCTGCAATTATTCTATTTTTGGAACAGAAACAAGATCAGAACTTGGTCTATATTTTAGACCGGTTACAACGATCACAACTCTTTTAAGTCAAAATGTACTCTGTACCATTTACATTGATAATGAACTGTCATCTCCTGCAGTTTTAGATTCAAGAAGGAAAAGTATGACTCAACAATTCATCAAATTTTTATGTTTATATAGGCCATAAAAAAATCAATGGGACTCTTGTAAAAGTGCTGAAACTTATCTTTGACCGAGGAGGTACACAATCAAGCGAACACACTCTGTTGATACAAATGATCATGTGTTTGAACTTCTGCTCCTATACAATTTGTAAAACTAAATAATTACTTTTTAATATACTATAAAATTTCATAGAAAAAAATCAAATACAATGTATAAAAAATTTAAATTGACATGCAATTAAGCATACCCAAATCACATACAAATTATATACAAAATCATACCATTTAATACCTATTTGGATGGACATTTAATTCAATTCATACAGAAATCATACAAACGATATTCTCAGTGCATACCATTCCTACAATAATTACATATTCGTTTGTAAAAAATGGAATATGTGACTTTTAAACTACAAACTAATCTCATTTATATAATACATCAATTCATACATTATAATACAAAATAATCATATACAGTTGCAATATTTATTATAAGAGTCAAAATGATAGGAACACAACATTATAACATCATTCATACAAATATATTTAACTGGACAAAGACTATCATTTGATACATATATGATATAAAGGTAAATCCATAATGCTTAAACGCCTTATTGATCATGATCAATTATTTCATACCAAAATCATACAAATGAATACATTTTATTATGTATCAAATCATATATTGATATATCAAATTATATCATATCAAAACATACAACACTAAATCGTTCAATATTCCATATATAATTATATATAAAATCTAAAAACTCAACTCATACATAAATCAACAAATTTGATGTAGTATACTATTGAAAATAAAGTAACAACAAAAATAAATCAACTAACACAACAAATTTTATCCAATTTGCAAATAATTTTTTTACTGACTTAGAAACTTTTTGGGTTTATTTGTAGTTTGTATCTTCTTAAGCCTTTTTTTGAAAACATTCTTGGGGGGGGTTTTTTTTTTGATCGCTTAATTTCAATGCTTTTATTTTTTTTTGATTTTGTATTTTTTATTCCTCATAAAGTCGAATTGGATCTAGATGTTTCTAAATTTCTTTTCCTGTCCCTCTTTGCCCTTTCCTTAGCCTTTTTGATTTTGTTTTTTTTTTTCATCTTCGAATGAACTGAACTACACCTCTCTTTTTTCTTTGATTTCTCCGTTTGAGTTTGTGACAATAAGCGATGAGGGAACTGAAAGTTTTATCAGACTCCCTCGACCAATCTTTTACTTTTTACTTTGGGATTTCACTACCTTTCTTCCTAGACATTCTAATATGAACTAACTGAGAAAAAACACTGATCTGAGAGGGAGGTTGGATTTTGGATGACCTGATCTGGAGGGATAACCGGAAAGAAATGAGTGGGCGGAATTTTGGTTAAGCACAACAAATCTTTGCATGTTGGAAGAGATATGAGTGAGGCAGGATTTTTGAGAATATCAAAAATATCTTCGCATGTTGGGGAGAGATAAGTGTATTAGGGTAAGATTGTCTGTGTATGTATTGGGTTGGATGGGGGTGGATAGTTATTGGACCAACCGTATAATAGGGAATTAAAATTAAAATTCAAATCCCTTTATTTAGATTTTTTTAAAGTTACTATAGAATGTAAAATTTATTAATAATAATTATTATTTATATTAAAATCTTTAAACACGGTGATAAGAAAAAAATAAAAAATCATGGTTTTAATTTGATTTAAACTATTGAGCATTTTACGGAAACTGAATAATTTAATCCTTTTCCGAATTCCCTTACTATTTGCTAATTTGTTAATTATCCATATTGATTAAAATTAATTCACATCCCACAATTAGTGCTACTTACCATTTATTCAAAAAAGCTTTTTTTTTTCTTTTTTGTTTTATTTAAAAATAACAATCAAAAAGTTTTACTTGACAAACTAAAATCATATTTAAACATATTAATTAGTATTTAAATAATACTTATAGTTTCTTTTTAATTAAATATCTTTTTTACTTGCATATGCTATAACTTGATAATGAATCTGCTATAAGTAATTTATTTTTGAAAGTATGTTTATACTTGATACTATACCTTAATAAATGTGTATAGGGTGTTATTTTTATATTATTTTTGTTATGTTGTGGATAACAATAATTTTGAAGGATTTTTTGTGAATTTGAATAATTACTGAGAAAATTTTATTTAGTTTTACACTATGGATTAGGTAATTTATACATATGAAATCATAGAGAGGTGCCACTTCACCTTATCTATGGTATTTCTTTATATATATATAGATTTAAATATCGCATAAATTAGTTACTACTGATCTATTTATATTAAACAGATTATGTCTCTATATATATATATAATCTATCTCTAATCTATATATATCTATTGTTATGAAAGTTAAGCGATAAATTTTTACTACTGCAATTATTAACTGCAAAATGTGAAAAGCCATAGTTAATGACTTTACCCTATTAGTTATTATGTCTGCAGTTGCATCATATTTATATAAATCTATGATGCTGATAGTTCATTAGGTGATGCTAATATTTCATTGACTATTTTTAAATGTGAGATTATCTATTTCCTTTTATATGAATTGATGGTAAAACATTATGTTCTTTCATTTATGCACTTTCCAAAAGGAATTTATTAAAGACATGAGCGTTTATGAAATGTGAATTCTAAACTATGATTTTACAATTTGTAGGAGGAAGTGTTACTTGGAGTCTCAAATCTATTTTCTTTTATATGGATTGTCTTCTTTTATTTATGCATTTTTTCAAAAGGAATTTACAAATAGACTGAATTTTTATGAAATGTGAATCCCTGAATTATAATTTTTGTATTTTGGCAAAAGAAATTGTTACTTAGAGCCTCAAATATATATATATATATAGTATATATATATATATATATATATATTCTATATTAATTATATATCTATCTATATATTTTCATATATATATATATATATATAGATATAGAATATATCTATAAGGTATATATATATCCATATCTATTGTGTGTTTGATGTTTTGTGTGTGTGTGTGGGTTGTGTGTGTGTGTGTGTGTGTGTGTGTGTGTGTGTGTGTATATAGTCTCTATATTTATCTATATAATGTACATATATATGTATATTACATGATATGTACATATATATATCATACATATCTATATATATATATATATATATATGTCTATATATATATATATGTATATATATCATATTCTGTATCTATATAAATATCTTTAGCCTATATAAAACATATATATGTATATATACATCTATATGTACATTATATGTATTATATAAAGTAGTTATATAATAAACAGATATATTATAATATACATCTATATGTCATAATTGTACATATATAATTATACATATATTGTAACGACTTTGTAGTCGTTTGAGAAGCGAGATTTTTATTCTATAAAACTGGCTGAGGCGACGGACCCACGACAGACCCGTCATTGTCCCCGACGGACCCGTCGCAGGGTCTCGTTTCAAAAACTAGAAATTCTAATTGGTACTGAAAATCGACTTCTCTGAACTTCGTGACGAATGGCAGGACCGACCGTCACATTCGTGACGGACCGTCACTAGAATCTTTGTGGAATGGAGTCTCTGAACCTTGCGACGACCTGCAGGATCGGACCGTCGCATGCACGCCGGCCCTTCCCAGGTTGCGTTAATCCCGTCTGTCGAATTTTCTTTACACGTGTTAAAAGGGACGTTTTGACTACTTCCTACTTTAAAAATTATAAAGTTAGAGGGTTAAGGTTAATCATCTAATTACTTAGGGTTAAAAGAGGTAACCACCTTCAAGTTAATTAGTGGGTTATTATTGTCCCCAAACCTGCATCTTTCATTCTTAATTCTATACTATTAGGGTAAAGAAAGAGGGTTTGAATAAGAAAAAGAAAAAGAACAGAAGGAGGGAATCAGCAATAGTGAGAGAAAACGAAGAGACAACAAGGATTTGAGAATTGGCTTGCTTGATCACTAATCTCGGTTGAGGGGTTATGATTTTTAGGCTACTCGTAGTACACTCTCTTATAGCGAATTGAATATGTGGTTGGGTATATTATTAAGTTTTTCTATATCTTATGGTGTGTATGCATGATGTGATTTATATAATGATTGTGATGAAACAAGCATATGAGCTATGAATCCCAATCTTGGATAAAAACTAATCTCTTGTTAATGATGATGCCTTTGTATAAAGAAGGCTTGATGAAATCTAAAGTAATGAGATGATGATGCCTTGATATAAAAGAAGCTTGATTTACTAATAGAACAGATAGTGGGGCGGGTTTCACGAACCAACACGAGAATTAGTGTAGTCCGGGTGTCACGAACCGACACGTAGATTTAGGGGATCGGGTGTCCAAACACCTAACGACAGCTAGATTTAGGGGATTCGGGTTGTTCACGAACGGACCACGTAGATTTAGGGGATCGGGTGTCACGAACTGACACGAGATTTAGGGATCGGGTGTCACTAACCGACACGTAAGATTTAAGTGTATCGGGTGTCACGAAAACCAACATGTATATTTAGGGATCGGGTGTCACGAACCGACACGTAAATTTAGGGATCTAGTGTCACGTTCCACATATAACATAGTAAATTAGGGATCGGAGTGTCACGTACCGAAACAGAGGATTAATGAATATGAGGGTGCGGAGTGTCACGTACCGACACAAGAGAACAAGATAATGAATCTTGAAATACTGCAATATACTAATCTAACAAGAACCTGTTTCCCAAAAGAGTATGGTGTGGAGGCCTTGTATTGGCCTCTAGATATGATCGGTGGATAGTATAAATGAGTTGATATACTTGTTGTTTATCACCTGTGAAGAAGATTAGTTGATTTTAATGATGTGATCTGAGATATTTGCTTTCTATTTTGAGTTGGGCGATTATCTACTCAGTACTTGTGTTTGTACTGACCCCACCCCACTTTTATGTTTTCTCTTCTTCTTGTTTATTTTTTTGTGGAGTGGCGCAAACGTGCCGTCATCTTCGACTCAACATAACTCTAAGCCAGTCTTCATTACTCTCCGGATATCAGGGTGAGCATGCTTCTTCTAGCTTGACTGGATCTTCTTCTCATTTCTTGATGCCTTGAAGTTCCCGGCATGTAACTAGTTTTTTGTTTATTATTGTTTTTTTTATAATACTCTTAATTTAGTAATGTGATCATAGATGTTCTTTGTGGTGATGACGTCCAGATTTTGGGGTAATAATAGATGTTGAATTTTAGAATTATTGAATTGGTTTTATTAATGAGTTTAAGTCTTCCTGCATTACTTCTGTGATATTACATGAAGTTAATGTTTGATTGGTTGGTTTCGCGTCACATAGAATGATAGTGTGGGTGCCCCAGTCGCGATCCGCCTTTGGGTTCGTGACAAACTTGGTATCAGAGCATTAGGTTCGTTGGTCTCTCACACAAGAACAGGTCTAGTAGAGTCTTAAAGAACTGTATTGTGACACTTTACTTTTTCTTTGAGAGGCTATAAGACTTAAGGAAATTCCATTCTTTCTTTCTTTCTTCGTGCTATTCCTTGGATCCAATTGGTAATCTAGGTGATACAAATTGTATCTTACCTCGTTCACTCTCTTTCCCAGATGGTTAGAACTAGAGCCACGACTCATACGCCACTCCACTCGGCGAGACAAGATGCATCTGATCCAGCCCCTGAGAAACTGTAGCCAGACAGAACTAAGCACAGATGCCGTAGGAGAGGCCGTGGGAGGAACGTCCTCTAGAGTAAGAGGACTACACCTTCCCATCCGGGTACTATGGCGTGACTCCTCCACCGCCTGAGGAAGTAATAAGAGAAGGGTAGGATGGGAGAATGAACAGGCAGAATTAGGAATGGCCAACCAAACCAACCTCCCCAGAATGATCCAATCAGGTTCTCGCTTAATCTTAGTGGGTTTGTCTGATCAAGGTCAGCACCTCCAGTGTTTTCCTGCACCAACCCTCCTCCGGTTTCAGAAGTCAACATTGCCGCCACTGTGGCTCCTCGTATGGATGCCTCATTGGACATAGGCACGTTTTTCCACGCCTGACTAACTGGGCCTATAATGACATATGATCACATGAACTTTTCAGTAGTCTTGAAATTGAACCTCCCAGTCTTCAAGGGTGGCAAAATCTGAGGATGCTTACGATGTTCCTGGTTTACTGTCTGAGCTACTACACAAGATGGGTCTAGTACGGTTTGGTGTTGAGGTTCGGAGTTCCTCAGTTTTCGAGGAACGCCAAAATGTGGTGGCGGTCAGAATGTTGAGTGTTCACCAACGAGGCACCAACCTATGACTTGGGCCTCATTCCTCTAGCTTTTATGGAGAATATATCCCCCGAAACTTTGAGGGATAGAAAAGGGATGAGTTCTAAGCCTAAGCAGTAGGATGACGGGTACTGCTATGAGGCCTAAGTTCCGCTCATTATCCAGGTATGCCACCCAACTATTTTTCAGTCCACGGAAGCGATTCGCCGTTTTGTGAAGGGGTTGAGATCAGAGTTGCGAATTTCAGCCTACATAAAAAGGTTAAGCGGCCACAGCGAAATTATCTTTTCAAGAAGTTGTTATACTTCATGGATAGAGGTGGAAGTAGTGAAGCCCGATGAATGCACCATGGCATCTCCGACATCAAGAGGTTTCAGGAAGGGGTGAGTTTCAATGTGTCTTACTCTAGAGGACAGGGTTCCCGGAGTTACTCAGTGTCAACCCTTCAGGTCTTTCTTACAGCTGTAAGTTGGGGGTCCACCTCATACCGGGGGGGGTCAACACTTCTCTGATAGAACCTATTCCCGACCCAGAGAGTGGTTTATGGCGTGGGGGGAGACTGGACATATTAGAAGAATTGTCCAAAACAGAGTTTTAGACCCCCCAATAGCTAAGGTAGAGGTGGGTCCTGGTAAGGCCGTTTTCCTGGAGCCGTGGTGGGCCGATGTAATGGTGTTCACCAAAACGCCGTGGGTGATGGCAAACGTAGCCACTACATCACAACATTGTAGGGGCACGAACAAACCAACGAAAGGGCCCATTGTTATGCTTTCCCCCTGTGAGATCGGAGGCGGAGACATCTGAATGCAGTCATCACAGGTAATCTTCTGGTTTTTTTATTGCCATGGCTTCCGTATTGTTTGATCTGGACCCACATTTTCTTATGTATCTTCCACATTTGCTACTGGTCTAAATTTTACTGTGAATTATTATATCCTATTTCCTGTTTCTACTCCCGGTGGGTGAGTCTGTTGTAGTTGAAAAAGTATATAGGTCTTGTTTGGTGAACTTTGTGGGGAAGCAACACTTTGTAGATTTGGTTATCTTAGAATGGTTGATTTTGAAAATGTAATTCTTGGTATGACTTGCTTTCTTTCTTTCTCCGCTTTGCGTATCTTGGATTGTAAATGTAAAACGGTGGACTAGCCAAGGCCTGGGATAGATCCGTTAGTGTGGGGAGGTGACTACACTTCCATCAGTGCGTATCATCTCCTTTCTTTTCTTCGTGCTACGAAAATAGTTAGTAAAGTGTGTTTAGGCCTTTCTTGGTCAATCTCAAGGAAATGAACACTCCAAGTACCATTCGCTTGAGTCGGTTTCGGTGGTCCGTGAGTTTCTTGATGTGGTTCCCCGCAGTAGCTTCCTGAGCCACCAAATAGGGATATTGACTTCTGTACTGATCTTGAACCGGGTACTCCGCCCCCATTTCTATGCCCCCTTATAGAATGGGCTCTCCCGCGGAGTTAAGAGAGTTTTAAAACCCAACTTCAAATTTGTTTTGAGCAAAGGCTTCATTAGACCAAGTGCATCTCCTTGTGGTGCTCCGGTTTTTGGTTTGTGAAGAAAGGATGGGGTTTTCGGATGTGCATAGACTACCGGCAGTTAACAAGGTAAACCATAAAACAGTATCCTCTTCCTCCTCTTCCCCTCGCATTGATGACTTGTTCGATCAGTTACACAAGGTGCTTGTGTCTTCTCTAATATTGACTTGAGATCCGGTTATCAATCATTGAAAATACGGGCAAGGATGTTCCAAGACTCTTTTAGAACCAGGTATGGCATTACAAATTGTTAGTGATGTCTTTTGACTACGACTGGCCCTGCTAGCTTTTCATGAGCTTGATAACTGGATTTTTTTAAGCCCTATCTGGACCTCTTTGTGATCTATTTATTATGAGAACTGATATACTCCAGAGTACGAAGGAACATGAGAGAGCATTTTGAGAATTGTGTTGGACAATGTTGAGGGAGAAAATCGTATGCCAAGTTCTCTAAGTGTGAGTTTTGGCTAGATGCAGAGTGTCCTTCTTTCTTGGGGCATGGTGGTTTTCCCAAGGATGGATTGAGGTGGATGCTTTAAGATCGAAGTAGTGAAAATTGGGTAAGACCTACTAATATGTTCCTAAATAAGAAGCTTTGTTGTTATCCAGTTTACTAACCATCGATTGTTGTTTTTGTCAGGGATTCTCTTTTATTGCTTCCCAATTGACGAACTTGACTAAGCAGAATGTTGCCATTTGTATGGTCGGATGAGTGCGAGTAAAGTCTTTCATCAGCTCAAAGACTCTGTTGACTATTGCTCCATTCCCCACTTGCCAATGGAGGTAATAAAGAATTTTCATTGTCTATTGTTGATGCATCCTATTCCGGGTTTGGGTGCGGTGCTAATGCAAGAGAAGAAGATTGCTTATGCTTTCAGACAATTAAAAATGCATGAACGTAACTTCCCACTCAGATTTGGAATTGGCCCGCGGAGTTGTTTGCATTAAAGCAATGGAGACACTATTTATATTGGGGTTTAGTGTGAGGTCTATACGGATCACGAGCCTACAATATGTCTTTACTCAGAAAGATTTGGAACTTGAGACAGGAGTGGATGGAACGACTGAGACTACGACGCAACTATTTTGTATCACCAGGAAGGCGAATGTTGTAGCGATGCTTAGTCGAAAGGCGGGAAGCATGGGGAAGTCTAGCTCACTTGCAAGCTTCTAGACTGCTCCCAGGCGAGAGAAGTTCAGATTCTGGCGAACGACCTTATTAGATTAGAGTAATGAGAAGGGGATTCTAGCTGTGTGGAGGTGCAAGATCTTTCCTTCCTTGACAAGATTAAGGTTAAAGCAGTTGAAATGATGAAAAATTGATCCGGATCCAAGATAAGTGTTGCAAGGAGAGGCTAAAGAAGAGAC
Organism: Solanum habrochaites; assembly: GCA_027704765.1. NCBI lineage: Eukaryota > Viridiplantae > Streptophyta > Magnoliopsida > Solanales > Solanaceae > Solanum > Solanum habrochaites. The sequence continues at coordinate 25,913 of JAKWJA010000049.1, forward strand.
AATCGATGGGAAGGTATATTGAGGATTAAGGTAAGGGTATGTGTACCCCGCATCGATGATTTGATCAACACTATTCTATTTCTGACAGAGGCTCATGTTTTCAAGGTCTTCCCGATGACATCCGTGTGCAACCAAGATGTACCGTACCTAAAGCAACACTTTTGGTGGAGTAAATGAAGCGTGATATTGTGGATTTGTATTGCCAATTCCAAAACTGTCAACAAGTAAGTATGAACACAAATCCCGGAGGAACACTTAGAGAATGCCCTTGTCTGTAATGGATATGGAGATAATTGCAATGGACTTTG
>JAKWJA010000050.1:0-43073 GCA_027704765.1 Solanum habrochaites
CTCTGGAGTCAGCCACAAACGAAGGAAGGGGTCTGGCTCCTAGGAGTATCCTGCGTCCGAGGAAGCTTAGGTCTGTGAGGTGCCCGTCCCCGCCACAGCATTGCAGCGTAGCCTCGTCTGATGAGGCTTGACAGTTTGACTCCCACATCCGGAAGCACCAGTCAGGCCCCACTCCAGCCGCTGACCAGCCAAAACCGGTGGGTGTGTCGACGAGCCAGTTTCAAGTGTACTCCGACGCAACGTTCCTTGAAAGTCCTGACGACAAAGGAGTAGTAATGACGCGCACAACTCACCCTGGAGCGGCGGGTCTCACAGGGGCCTTCCAACGATGCGGAAGATTCATAACCCTCTTAACCACGCATCGCTTGAGTGGACAGCGACGTCCATTGGGACGCACAGCGAGGAGATGGTCGAGAGTTTACGCGTCATATGTAGCGGACTCTCAGATCCCCAGATGACAGGCGGGACTGTCCCGCTAAACAGGCCCATGGGAGCAGGTCGAGTCCGGGGCGGTGCAGGTAGACATTTCCTGCCAGCCATTCGCCGGTTCTATCGCGACAGTGTAGATGCTACTCGGAGCCCCCATCATGCCGATTTTGACTACGGGGGCAGAGTAGGAAGGGATGGACAGTTTATACGAGAGTCGCACTGAGGGAGACCACCAACGAGGTGGAGGCCCTGCACTATTCAGTAGACGGAGAGGGTGCTGATGGGTCACCGAGCCGAAGGGGGCCATAACAAAGGCCCACACCTCAGTTCGTCGCCAAGTTATTGTGGCTACTCGTTGCCGTCACTTGCCTTTCCCCCACAGCTGCTGAGAAACATAGTTACCTGGATCAGAGACAGAGCATGATGGCAGCAATGATTAGCGGCCGAGGTGGACCATGCATGGCCTTACTCCAGGAGTCAAAGATGAAGCGGAGTGAGGGGCCTTCAAAGTCACCACCCACCTACCCCTTTCCGGTGCATGATCTTTTGCCCTTGCAGGGTCTGAGGTGTGCCCATTTGGCACCATAGATCAGTTGCGACCCCCGCCAGGTACCGTTGATGTCGGACTCATTCAGAGACGGCGGCCAATGAGTGGCCCCACGGCGAGGGCCACGTCAAAGATGGCCACCAATAGCAGACGATCTTGCGGATAGAGTGGCCCAGGCTCGTACAGCACACCGACATCCACAGACACTACCCGGTAGGTCTATCCCGGGTAGTAGCACAGCCCCTCTACGACACCGGCCCACTTGCTCGAGTCCAAAAAACTGGAGGCACAAATGGCCAATCTTCTGCATTCAATCCAGCCGTGGATGCAGAAGTCTATAGCTGAGTCTGAGCACGGTATGAGAGGGCAGATGCAGCGGAGATTGCTGAGGGTGAAACAGCGCCATAGATGCTTTGAGTGAGGGTGTTAGCGACCCAGGCCCCTCCGGTAGATGTGTAACTCTTCAGGCTGACAGTGATGTAGTCTCGTGCAGACATCAGTACATCTTAGAAGACGAGAGTCCGGAGTCTGGCGAGGCCGCTGAGGATAATGTTATTTTGACGTATTGTTTCCTTTACTCCAGACATTCCCCATATTCCCCGAGAGAGAGTGTGCTAAAGAGGCGAAGGAGTTGATCAGTGGATGGTAGGCGCGAAGCAAGGAAGAAGGAGAGCCGAGAGGTTGGAGGCTCTGTGCGAGGAGAGCCTCACTTCTGAGGCGGAGCACACCGGATAGAGCATCGCAGGAGAGGAGGCACTACTGAGGGTGCGGTGGCTGTGGAGGGCATCACTGAGGATGCCAGATTTGCTGAGGACACCACTTGAGGGTGTCCAGGTTGCAGAGGATGTGGGTTCTGGAAACCGGACCACCAACTTGTTGATCGACGGCGCTATGCGCCACAGGTTTGAGTTCACCTACCCCTCTAATCTTAGGATTGTTTATGCAGAGGGGACAATTGCATGTTTTTTTTGTTGGGGGTTGGGGTTTAGTAAATGGAAAGTGAGTGTTAGGGTGAAGTCTGGAGAGCCCGACTCACTATCTCTTTTGGGGTTTTCTTGCCTGAGGCTTTTTCCCCAAAAGAATGCTTATTTTTTTGTTGAACCGGCTATGTTTAATCTTTTGTACAAAGTTTAACTCTGAAGCATGATGGCAATGATAACCTGATAACTGAAAAAAAAAAAATAATGCATGACTAGGCATGTAACTAACAATTGGTGGCTCTAAGCATGAAATCGAGTTACCCATTGCACATACCCTAAGTCTTTAATTCAAACTAGGTGTCTAATGAAGTGGTAGAGTGTATGACATGTAAGTGAGAGTGAGGAAAATTTGAATAGTCCACTATGCTACTGAGCTAGAAACGCTGCCTGGTTAGTCATGCTAAAAGGAAGCTTGGTAAAACAAACAATTAGAAAGGAGCATAGGCCCTTATCAAGAAAAGCCAATTTCTAACACAAATAAAGAAGAACCAAATGAAAGTATCCTTCTTTGATCCAAATAATTTGAGCTTAATTAGACTTCTTTTTTTGTACCCAACTGATCTTTTCTGGGAACACAGTGTGGCCCTGGTCCCTCCCTGGAAATGTGCACCTCAGCTTATCCAAAAGCATAAGTGAGGGGGCTAGATAACAACATGCGTTCTGGCCCTGACCCAACTTTGGGTACTGTGGTACCTTGATCATGCCAAGCCATGAGTGAGGTGGCTATTAAGAAGGAACTGCTCTGAAAGTGAGGTTGATATGAAAAGAACAGAAGAGAGAGAAAGAACAAAAGTAAAGTGACTCAAAAGTAGTTGAAAGAAAAAAACAAAAAAAAAAAAAAAAAAAAAGAGAAGAGAGTCACCTTACACCCAAATGAAGAAAGAAGAGAAATTGAGCAAAGGGAAAGAATATGAGAGACTGGCGAGCGAGATAAGATGAGAAGAAGGGAAGATTTTAGATGATATGTCAAAAGGAGGGCAAAAAAAGTCACTAGAGTTATCTAAAAATGCTACCCTACCTGACCTGAGCCTGGTTACAAGCTAAAAAAAAGTCCTATCGTGATCCTAAAGGGTTGTATAGCGAACTTAAGGCAGTGAATAAGGGCAAGCTTATGGCATAGGTATAAATGGAGTGTGACTTTGTTCTGAGAGCGATGTGTTGTGAAATGTAATCCTTATACTCAACTGAAATCATGGGTGAAAAATGAGGGATTTTGTTCTAAAGTGGGACATTAGTGCAATACCCAGACTTGTTAGCACCTCGGTGAAGAAATTGAAGAGGTAGGTGTTAGTGCATGGGAGTCGTGTTTCATGTTCGAATCCCACAAAATTCACGCCTAATTAGTGATAGAATGCATAGATTTGAGAGGTTAATCGGGATTGATAGCAATGATTGCAAAGGAAACATGATACTATTGTACACAGATTGTGTAGTGAGGCATATGCGTCGCTTGAGGACAAACCACGAATTTAAGTTGAGGGTCTGATATACAGTGGCTTCACGGTCATAATAATAACTATTTAACCAAGTTTAGTGGTCCAAAAGCCTTTTTATGTAATTTTATACAAGTTTCTCTTGGTTTTGCAGAGGAAACTGTTCAAGAGCCAAGCGGAGGAGATTTGAGAGAGGGAAAAAAACAAAAAAAAAGCTGCTGAAGGAAGATGGGGAAGTCTGACAAGTAGTGGGATTACGAGTGTGTGACGGTCCGTCATGGCCACATGAGGTCTGTCCTGCGGTACGTCGTGAAGATCAGAGAAGTGATCCCGTGTAGTACCCAAATTCCAAGAGTTGAAGTCTTTGAAACGAGACCCGTCGACGGACCGTGGTGCTACGACGGGACCGTTTGCTATGACGGTCGGCACACTTGCCGTTAGGGGAACGAAGAAAGAGAAGCAGCAGAGGAAAATTGCACAAGTATGGGACGACGGGTCCACGACGGTCCCGTCATGACCACGACGGTCCGTAGCGTGGTCCGTCGACCCAGCCGCGTTATCTGTTTTGGCGATTTCCCAGTAATTAGAATTCTTGGTAATTAGGTTTTTGTAATTTTTTTAAAAGTTGAAAAAAACTCTTTTTGAGGTTAGGACACCAGATAATTAGATCTTACAATATTAGAAATCATATTATTTTTAGGAAATTATGATTAATGTTTGATCTTTGGATATCGTACAAGTTACTCTTCTTTTGGTGATTAATCAGCAATATTTTGGGACTTTACCTCATTGAAGTAAGTACATGATTCTTATTTAATATATTGAATTGTTGTTTAGGCGGATTGAGTAAACTTAAACTCCATAACTGGGTATGTGGGAACCATAGGCAAATAATGAGATTAAACCATAAGCCTAAAATAAACAATTTAGAATAGTGTCGTGAATATGATTATTACTAATTCTTTCGTTAGAAGTCTTTTTAACGGGAGATCAACGTTGAATCGCCTTAGTTGCTTACTTGCCGGGACCAAGGAGGTAGATATAGGAAAAAGAATTATAACATAGATTAGGTATACTATCTAATGGCTAAGTTTGATTGGTACGAGGGTAGTAATTATAGTCAAAATATCGAATCCGATGCTTAATATGGGGTAACGATAAGGGTAGGAAAGCAACACACGTAGCCGTACCAAGGGCGGATTGAGATTTTCAGTGAGATTTCTAGATGCCGGCCAAGATTTAGAAATAACATAACTTATCATTTGGCATGGAAAAAGATACTAGGAAAGAATTTTATAGGTTAGGATTATCAAGTTATGAAACTGTGGGAACACGTAAACCTAGTTACTTTGATTCAGGATGTTAAAAACCCAACTCAAAAGCTGGTTAAGTGTATCTTTCCAATTTCGTTAGTTCTTTAGTTTCTTTTTCCTTACTAGGGATACAAAAAACCCCCTGTTTACATTTATGTTTTTTTAGATTTCTAAGGAAGTTATCAAGATCGAACAATGATAACAAGTTAAAGTTAAGTCTAGACTATTTCCTCGTGGGAACGATCCCAACCTCACTAGTGTGTTTTATTTACTTGACGCGACCGCCTTACTTCTCATTTGAGGAGACGTAAGTTTGAGGGTATCAGAGGCCAATATAATAATATGCACATCCTTGTATAGGAGGTATCAAATGATAAAAACAGCCACTTGTATACTAATTAAAGGAAACCCATAATCAAGGAATGCAACTCATTGGGACAACTCCCAACATGCTCTAAAAGAATGACATATGAATTCATAAAAACTCAGTTGAATGAAGTGCTCATGTCCATATAACGATGATAAGAAATTCTACTACTATGAAGTTTTAAGTAAGTAATGCTGAGTTAAACAAATTAAAGAGGTCTATAGTAAGTAAAGTATGATAAGGAATGGGGTGTTAAAGGAAGGTGAGTGACAAGTCTCACTTGAATCCTAAACCGACTATGTTAAAAGAATTACTCACAGATGAAGTGTGAAGAAAGTGTGAGCCCGTCTCATTAAAATTAAAGATGAATGTTGTAAGGAAAATACACAGTTCATATGTGTAAATAAAGGAAGACAATTCATCAATAGATTAAGTAAATCTCAAACTAGAAGCAAGCCTCCATAATGGTTGAGTCAACACTACAAGATAAATAAGAAATGAACATTCACGTAATGAGGTGGGTAATTATGTTAATCTATGATGCTAATGAAAATGATTACAACATGATAAGAGGCTAAGATGAAAGGTGATACATGTCTCAACAAAGCCAAAGTAATGGTCACTTAAAGTACTCACCTAAGAGAGTGTTGAATATCAAGAGAAAAGTCTCAATGATAGTCTATACGTATGTTTAAGGGAAATTCACACTTAATACTAATGATGAGATGAGAAATCATCTAATGAACAATGATGACCTCATAATAGAATCAAGATTCCATGATGTAAGAGTTGAATTTAATGGAACTTTATACTGAGTACCGATAGGCTAGCTATGAACGGTGATGCCTTCCTTCGGGAATGGAGGAGGTTAACGTAACTCGCATGAGATGTAGAGGTCCGGCATTTGCCGGGTTGGGATCCTGATATGTCCTAGGTATTTGAACCTATACTGCCCAATATCGTGCTAGCATGTACGAGTCACTGTATTGGTATTCCACCTCTTTTTAGTGTGGGGTAGAAACTTGATTTCATTAATTCTCACATGATCTCATGATGGTTAAAAGTAAGGATCCCAAAGAAAAATGAGGGCCAGCCTCAAAAGTAGAAAGATTTAAGAAATGAGAGATACAAAGGTGTTTGTGCCAAGACAATTAGGAGGTGAAATCAGATTCCCAAGTAATGGACATTAGGTCATTCTGGCGTTGCATTATGACCCGATGAGAGTTCTTAATCACTCACCTAGGTATAATGGTGTTACATCAGGCCCTATGATAAATGAACTGAATAATGAGAAATACGAATGAAACGAATGAAGCTGATTATGTGTTTGCTAAAGAGGCTCGGGTTGAGGTTAAATATGTTGGGCACATCACCCCCTCCCCCCCCCCACCACCCCCCCCCCCCCCCCCCCCCCCCCCCCCCCCCACCCCCCCCCCCCCCCTCCCCTCCCCCCCCATCCCCCCCACCCACCCACCCCCCCCCCCCCCCCCCCCCCCCCCCCCCTCCCCCCCCCCCCCCCCCCCCCCCCCCCCTCTTGAGATTGTCTTTAGTCTAAACATCAAAGTGCCAAAGTATCATGCATATGAAATGTATCTATATAAAAAATGAAAAATAATGAAAATTCAGGGCCATGATTAATAGAGAATCGCATATGAAAGTAATGTATATATAATATAAAGAATGACTCACTATAAGGTAGGCAAAATCATTCATTACCCCTTGGATTACTTACATAGATTTATTGTGGGTATGGGACTACAATGAACCATTGCACATGTAAGTAAAACATAGGACCAAAACAACTCTACAAAACCACAAGAAGAAAAAGATTGAAAAATAATCTAAGTGTACAAAGAGAAGCTCGTTGCCTAAGAGGATTAAAAATCTAAAATCTTCGCCCGAGTTGTTCTAAAATTATATTGATGATACTATTTCTTTTAATCATATAAAAAATGAGTTCTGTTCATTGAATGCAATAAAATACATCATATTCATACCACAACTCACAACTAACAATTTAGGAAAGTGTAGTCACTAGGCTTTCCAAAAATAGCATGTTGTTAAGGAATAACTTTATTTGATCATGCATAGACTTATGTGTATGTGTGCATACACCCATACTTAGTAAAAGTGGTGTACTAAGATATACTATTTATTATTTTATAGATGCAACTTAAGGGATAGATTGACGACTCTTGCAACAATTTGGACATTAGCGTTTCTCCAGACTATTTGGTAAGTCCTCTTGATTTCGAAGATACTAAAGTTTTTGTCTAGTCTTAGTTTTAGACAAAGCTAGTGGATGTTTTCCCTAGCATTTCTTTTGTACTTTCATTTCGAAGCTTTTGTAATTAGACCATATTTGGCAAACATATTTATGATATATTCTCATTTTATTTCAAAATGATTCTTATGATAGATGGTTGTTACATTTATGTTGAGCTTAGAATATGATGAATTCATGAAATACTATTTGAAGTCTATGTATACTTCATACGCTTGAATTTTTTTAATTTTCTTCTAAAATTATCCAATTGAATGTGATGAATGCAAGATGAGTCTTGTCTGCGACCTTTGAGAGGTCAAGGATGCCAGTTGCAATTCGAATTCCAGAATCCGGATAGTGACAAACTTGGTATCACTGCATGAGGTTAAAGTACGTAGGAACTAAATATCAACATAACCATGTTACGTAATTTCTAGCTTATGGTTGTGAAGCGCGCCACAATCATGATTTAGAGACTACAAGATGATAGAAAATTCTCCCTTCTTCTACTCTTTATTGTGAAATCTAGAGCTTTGACACTTTGTGTGAATATAAGTGTCTAGATTCCTTCTTGTGTGAATGAGTAGAAGAACACACATAAGAATTAGGATGGCCAAATGGTCTAACACGCCGACTCAAGATCTGGCCTTCCCAGGATTGGTCCATAATGGAAATGTCCAACGTGGACGAAATACGTGTGGTGAGTGTGGTTGTTCGCATAGAGGTGAATGCATGGTAAGTTCTAAAAGCCTGTTATGAGTACTAATGAAGAGAATAAGGATAAGTTGGCTGCATACCAACTCAAGGACATGGATAAGGTATGAATTTGCTTTATAAGTGTTATGATAAAATAGACTATAGAAATAGGGTAGTAAGGTTTTCGTTTCCAATTGAGTTAGAGTTGAGTTTGAAAGGGCGTGGTTCAAATTCAACAAGACAAATAGTTTCAAATCTTAAGGCCAACAAGATGTTACCTAAGCAGTTAGGAGTCAATGAGATTCTTTTTTACGAAGAGTTTTCCGTTGAAATTTTAGACCGCCAAGTGAAACGGTTGAGGAATAAGGAGGTTGCCTCCATAATAGTATTATGGGGGAACCAACTTGTTGAGGGAGAAACATGAGAGGACGAGGATGATATCAAATCTTCTTACCCTCACTCGTTCAGTTGTTGAGGTTAGATACACTCCTCCTAAGTCTGGTTTTGCTTAGGAAACTCTAAAGTTTTAGTGCAATAGTAGACTTGGTGTTGTAAGTCCATAATCGTATGTGTAATAATTGCACTATGTAAGTTAAAATGAATTCATGTTGCTGTTTTTTTGTAGCTTATTACGTGATTGTGTGTTGCTTGAGTGTGATGTGCATTAAGTTAAAGTAGAATTGAGAAGTAAGGTCCTCGATTTTCAATAAGAACCTTCAGATAAGCTTAGAGTAGGTGCATTATTTAGAGTAAGTCTTGAATTAGACATTCACGAAGATAAATTTCAAGCATGCTAAAGAGATTTCCAAAAAATTACCTCTTTAGTTTAAAACGATAAGTAGCGTCATTTAGGGACGAATGTTCCTAAGGGGGCGATAATGTAACATTCCGGAAAATTACATTCCTATTGAACAACCAATATATCTTTAGGAATGCGTATTAGGGGTGCATAGGCGTCCCAATTACCAATATTGAAAAATATTTGGCATTGTATATAAAATTTTCAAGGTTGTGGCTAATTTCTATATTATCCAGGTACGGCATAACATGACAAGATTGTTTAAAATGTGTACTGTAATGAAGATTACTATGCTACTATTATAAATTGGTTTTGCTTCCACAAATAAATTCCATTAGTTACTAGCATCCAATGTAAAGCCTGCCCATCGCACATAACAATAAATATGCTCAGTAGATTAATTCGTGCCCAGATAGGAGGATCCTTGGAACAACAAGAAAACATTACCAATAAAGCAAATTATAGTTATTTATGAAATCGCAACCAACCCATGTGCACAAGCATATTTGCAAGAAAATCTGAAGACGCTGCATAAAGGGGAGGGACCACCCTAACCTAACGTTTTAAGGTAGTTAGGGGGTACAAGGCACAAGGAACCACTCCAGGGGGGTCATAACTCACACAAGTTCTAGAATAACTACTGCCCTAAATAAATTAAAATAACATAGGACAAACCGAATGGGACCCATTAGTGCACCCGGGACCCAACCTAGGACCAACTCGTGTGACACTAACCTAGTATAGTTAAGAGGACAACCTAGTAATAACCCTAGGATGTCCAAAAGGTAGTTATTGGTCCAAACAACTTTAGGATTATTTAATAATTATCCTAGGTGACCTAATTAATTAATTAATTTTAAATTGCTAAAACTGAAAATAAAGAGGAAATTTTCAGATTTCGGTTAAGAAAAGAAAGGTACAACCTAGTACCTAACCTAGGATGGTCCAAAGAGTGAGTTATGATCCTAACGAATTAAGGGTACTTTTGTTATTATCCTAGGATACTTAATTAATTAATTTAGCAACTTAATTAATTAATTTAAATGGCAAAAACCTAAATCATAAAACAATTTGAAGATTTTGGTTAAAACAGGAAAAAGACAACCTAGTACCTAGCCTAGGATGGTTCAAACAATTAGTTCTGGTCCTAACGACTTAAGGGTAATTTAGTAATTACCTTATGGAACCTAATTATTTAAATTATAAATTTAATTAATTGGTATAAATGATAAATACAAAATTCCTACACTAACGTAGTAAAATTCAAGAAATATCTTAGCACTTAACCTAGGATTGTCTTAACGGGTTGATTATAGTCCAATGAAATTAGGGGTAATAGCACTTTCCATAGGGCCCTATTAATTTAATAAAGGATTCAATTATTAAATAAATTTCAAAGTTTTACCTAAACCATTAGTTAAACACATTAATTTCACAGATTAACTAAGTATTATGTTTCCTATCTTAGTCAACTTGGCAGGGACCATTTTTGTAACTGGTTCATTAGTTTATAAAATAACTTATTAAAAGTAAGTGTATAATTCATATCAGTGTCTTAAACCTAAAGATCATGTTCAAACACAAAGAAAAGGCGACGCAAAATAGTATTCGACGAACGCAATAAAAGACAGAAAATTTATAAATTTCTATATGGCAATTTCAAGGTTTCGTTCAATGTGGTTTTCGTAGATTAAGTTCTAAATAAGGTATGCGTTTCTAAACTAGACTTATTTTCCAAGAGAACTTTCTTTCAAATGATTCAAATATCTTGAAAACTAGGGTTGTTTTCCATCATTCTTGTCGAACTCCTTGCACTAGTATCCTGTTTTGCATTAACATTATTGAATAGGTTAGAATCATGTTGTGTTATGTGTGCTGAACTATTGTAAAGGTTAGGGTTTTTGATTAAATATTTATTGAATGAACCCTATTAATTGGACTCGTTTGATGCTAAGTGTTTTTATGTGAATTTAAAAGAATGATATATGTAAAGATATGTCTTAAAAGGTTATGTACGTAGATGTTACAGTCTGTTGTGGCATCTTGCTGTTAATAAGACGTATAAAGATGATATATTCATCAACTGCTAATATGATGTGTCCAATATTCTTCAAAAAAAACGTGTATGCCGAAAGTTATGTTATGGGCGTTAGCTAAAAGATCTCAGTGAAATCATAATTTTGAGTGAATGTTTGCCCTTATGTCAACAAAATGGATTAAATAAAAACATTGTTCAAAAATGTTAAATGTGGAATTGAATATAATGTTATCTTTAAATTAACTTAAAAGATTGGACTAATAAATAATGATTCTTAAAGGGAGGCATATTGAATTAAACTTTTGCCTTTGCCAAAAAAATAGTATGAAATCTATAGCCAATTGTTATGCCAATACTAATCTTATGCAATAAATAAATAAACTACATTGTCAACAAACTGTAGGGAATTGGCAATAATATTATTGCTAAATTACAAAAGATTGGCTATGTATAAGGTATAAAAACTTAGCAAAGTTGAACATGAAAATTGGCTTAGGGCAACAAGATGGTATGAAATCTATGCAATTGTTTATGTCCAATTACTACTCGTATGCCCAATAAAATGGCAAACGGAGACAATTTCTAAAAGGATGCATGTAACATGGATTAATATTATGTTAAATAACTAAAAAGAATGGTAATGGTTCATACATATTAAATATAAATATGAAAATACGTAAATTCGCACATGCCAACCATAAAATGGTTATGTAGTGTAATATTCAAATGTTGAGGCAATATAATCATATGTCAATGTGTAGTTACCGTATCAAATGATAATTATTAAGAAACTTCTAAACTAATCAAGAGTAACATGATAAAGGGCATGCCACTATTGACAACTCCCAACAGCTCAAAGAATGACATATGAACCTGATGAAACTCATTGAATGAAGTGTTCACGTTCATAATTGATTATATTAATCTACTAAAATAAAGGAAGTAGAAAGTGGGAGTTATAAATAATTTAGAGGGATTAAAGTACTAACTGACAAGAATGGGGTGTTAAAGGAAGTGAGACAAGTATCACTTACACTTAAACTACTATATTAAAATAACACTCACATATGAAGGTGTTAGAATGTGTGAGCCAGTATCATTAACACAAAATGATGATATGTAAGGAAAATTCACATTTCATCAATGTAAAGTATGGATGATCAGTCATCAATATAGTAAGTAAATCTCAATCTAGAAGCAAGCCTCCATAATTCTTGAGTCAACACTAGAAGATAAAAGTGAAATGAACATTCACGTAATCAGGTGAGTAATTATGTTAATCTATGAAGCTAATAAAAATGGTGACAATATGATAAGAGACTAAAATAAAAGGTAATAGAATTCTCAACCAAGTCAGTAAAGGTCACTAAAATGTACACTGCGAAGGAGTGTTGAATATCAAGGGGACAGTCTCAATCACACTCGATATGTATTTGTAAGGACCAATTCACCACTAATACTAATGATGAGATAGAATCCTGTAATCAACAATGATGTCGTCATGCTAGAAGCCAACTTCCATGATGTATGAGTTGAATGTAATGGAACTTTATACTGAGTCCCGATAGGCTAGCTATGAGAAGTGATGCCTTGTTTCGAGAAAGGTGGAGGTTCACGTAACTCTCATGAGATGAGACTATCAGTCATTCCAGGTCTGGTTCTCATTATATATCCTAGTCTTTGAACCTATACATCCAATATAGGGATCTAGCAGGGTTCGACTCTCTAAATAAGCTAACATGTTCGGGTCACTTTGGCCGGTGATTCCACCTCTTTTTGGTGTTGGGTAAACAGTGGATTTCATGATGCTCACATGACTATTATGTAAGTAGGTTAAGTTCCCAATAAACATGAGTCCATACTCAAAGATTAAATGAAAATGAAATGAACGCTACTGAAGGGTTTGTGCAAACAATGAGGAGGTGAAAATCACATTCAGTAATGACATAGGTCTTCGTGGTTCATTGCCACTTTATGATCCTGATGAGAGTCTTAAACTTCATCCTTGATACATCTAGTGTTTACATCAACCAACGAATGAATGAAATGAATAATGTGAAGTACGAATGAAAAAATGAAGCAGACTTTGTGTTTGGAAAAGAAGTCCTTTGGGTTGAAGTCCCATATGTTGGGATCTCATTTGAGATGTCTTAATGCTACATCAATGATTCCAAAGTCTCGTGTATATGAAATGTATAATATATAAAACATGAAAGAAATGAAATCAATGGCATGATCAATAGATGATTTCTTATGAAAGGTAATGAATGTATAGTGTAAAGAATGACACAATATAAGGTAGGGAAATTATTACTTAGTCCTTGGATTATGTACATCGATTCATTGTGGATATGGGACTAAAATAAATCATTGCACTTGTAAGTAAAAAATAGGACCAAAAGAATTATTGAACTACACAACAACAAGAAGAAAAAGACTTAAAAATAACCTAAGTGAACAAAGAGGATCTCATCTTCGCCCGAGTTGTTCTAAATTTATGTTAATGATACTAATGATTTGTGATCATATAGAAAATGAGTTGTCTACTTTGAAAGATTAAAATACATCATATTCATACCGCAATTTACAAATACCGATATAGGGAAGTCTAGTAACTAGGCTTTCAAGAAATAGCATGTTGTTTAGGAAGAGTTTTCTTTGATCATGCATAGACTTATGTGTATGTGTGCATACACCCATACTTATTACAAGTGGTTTACTAACCCCTACTATTTATTATATTATAGATGAAGGTTAAGGGACAAATTGACAATTGTTGCAATGGTTTGGACATTAATGTTTCTCCAGAGCATTTGGTAGGTCCTCTTGATTTCGAGGATGCTACAGTTTTAGTCTAGACTTAGTTTTAGACAAATATAGTGGATGATTTCCCTAGCTTTTCTTTCATACATCCATTTAGAAGATTTTGTAATAAGGTCGTGTTTGGCAAACGTATTTATGATATATTCTTACTCTTTTTTGAATTGATTCTTATGATAGATGGTTGTTACATTTATATTGAGCTTAGTATATGATGAATTCATGAAATAACTATATGAAGTCTATGTATACTTCATATATTTTAAAAGATTTAATTTTCTGCTAAATTAACCATATGAATATGATGAATGCAAGATGAGTCTTGTCTGTGACCTCTGTGAGGTAAACGACACCGACGATTCAGATTCCAAAATCTAGATCGTGACACCTAAAGACATCATTATAACTCATTTCAATCACAAAATTAACTCAAGAATCATTAACGAAGCTTTAGTTCACCTTAGTTCGTTTAAGGCTATTACAGTAGTGGTTGGGACATTATTTATTAGAACACCGACAAATGGACCAGGGTCAAAGATCTTATAGAACAAAGGGATCTGCACATTTCTGCCAAATTCTAGTTGGTTTCATCAACAACATGATCATTCCATCCCAAATTGAGTCTGTTCAGCGCCTTCCAATGTTAGCTTGTCCCAGAGGATCATCAATCATGGTTTGCTTATTTTAGAGGAGATGGCCATGAGGTTCAAAAAGAAGCAGACTTCTAATCCAATTCCTATTAGGAGATGGCAAGCCAATCATAATTACTCTGTCCATCATCTTAACGATGGGGAAATTATCCCTATCAACTTAGGTGAGGGCAGCAAGGCTGGAGAGATTCGTTCCAGTGATTTTCAAGACAGCCATAGCTACTGAAGTCACACCCCTCCAAACATATGTTGGTGGTTTTTATTTGGGTTTAAAGTTTGAGAGATTAAACATTAGAGAGTAGATGAGGCACCCTCTTTGAAAGCCGATGTTGTAGAGATATGGAGAGACGTATATTATCTCATGTTTGTTAACTTCTATGAATTGATGAAGACCAATGAGGATTAGTACACCCCTGGAGATGCACTTGGGATGGAGTGAGCTGGAGATAAGATGCGAGACTTGAGATAGTTTGAATTATCACAAAATGAGGCAGCTCGATCTTTTAAATTTGTTTGATTTTGTAGGGAAAGTCGTGCAACTAGTGCTTCACACATCGCTTGCAGTGATGTTCACAATAAATCCTACGATACCATGTCCACTTATTTTCAAGATGAGTTTACTCCAGATGGAATGTTCAATCCAGACTTATAGTCGGGATTGGGTCAGAATACTGGGGGGGGAGGGTCCGCCCCGACAGAGTATAAGAGAGTGGGATAGGGCACCATACGGGGTTGTGGATGGACCGCATCGGTCGGCTGGGGTCTGTAACTTGCACGTGGGGAAAGGAATTGTTTGGTAATTTGGGTAAAGGGGGCGTACGGGGGACATGAATTTTGATACGAATGGTACGTATTTTTGTGTGGGTTGGGGGGAAGGGGAGGAATCAGCAAAGGGGGAAAAGGAGGGGGGAGCCTGGTGGGTGTGTGTGGTTATACTCAGTGGAGTTTGTTGTATATTGAAGTGTTGAGGGGAGGGGGGAATCCATGTGTACAAGATGAGTGGTAAAAAATCTTCATATAAGGTATTGACTGGTTTAGCGGATTGTAATTTGTGGTAAGCTATGTCTTCCTGTGGTTGCGCTTCGTGGTGGAAATATGTAAAAAAAGGTGATTAGGAATCCCCCGTCGCCTAACAAAGTTCATAGTTGTCAGGAAAGGTTTGTTTGTAAATCTTAGTGCTGGGGAAAATTAGGGTGTTCTACAAAATAATGTGTCCATCTGAATTGTCGTTCTCCCAATAATGTTGACTTAGAATAGTGGTTGTGCGAGGTCAAAAAAAAGCTGAATGGGCTACGTTGTAGAAAGGGCCTGTTTAGGGGGGGTCCATTTGAGGCAACGAGATTTTATTCAGTGAAAGACTGGCAGGGTGTGGCGAGGCCAAAACGACGACCGTGCGAAGGGCACGAAGAACGACCGTCGTGGGGAGGGTGTGGCGGGGAGTTGTTCGGAAAAGGCACATAGAAAATCTGAAATTAGGGTGGGGGGTGCTGAACGTAGTAGAAGGGACATCGACTCTCGCTGAGGGGAAGCGTCAGGATTGGGGGGAGCGGGTGAATTGCAGTCGTGGGAACGGTCGCAAGGGCGCGACGGTGCCGCGTTGCGGGAACGGAAGGGGGGGGCAGGCCATGGCCACATGGGTAAAACAAGGGGGGTCATCTGCCACCGTTTTACTTACGAAGCAGTCGGGACCGTCGCATGCGTGCTCCGGGTCGGCCTTCAAATCGGGGGGGGAAGGCTAAACGCAATCCCGGGCTTAGTCGGGTCGGGGTATTTTTTTAGCACTGTTAGTGGTGAGGGGGGGGACGGTTTTGTTGGGGAACGTATTCTGCCGTGGACCTGGAGGAGGTCCTCCGTCGCTTGTAGGTTATAAATTAGGGGAGGGTTATGTTAGATAAGTCTAAACGCCTTGGGGGGGGGTTAGAAGGGAGAGGTAACGGCTTGGAAGGTTTAGTGGGATTAGTTAGTGCCATCTAGTTCGGAAAAGGCTGTACTTATATGAATAATTAGGGGGGGAAAAAAGGTGGGAAAAGAAATGGAGGGTTTGGGAGGAGGGTAAAGAAAACGAAAAGGGGGTGGAAAAGGGGGAAGGAAAAGTAGGAATGGAAACTGATACAGAAGAGAGACGGAAGAAGGAGAGCGAAGGACTTATTGATAAGCTAGCTTAAAGGATGGGATGGGGGATCAAGGGTTCTTTGACGGTTAGAGGTAAGGTAAATAGGGAATTTGGGGACTGTTACGATATTCGTATGAACTCTAATATTGACTATTATTGTTGATAGTATTGGGTAAACCGTCTATATTGGCTTAAGTTGTAATGGCTTTCGATTTATGAAATGAACATTGCGATGAATTAAAAAGATGATGAAGCTTGATCCATCCCAAAGAATCTTGAAAGAACCCTAATTCGCTTGATAAATTATATAATAAATGATGAATGGCCTTAGTTATAAAGAAGGCTTGATAATATATATGGAATGAGTGTGCTTGTGTTAAAAGAAGGCTTGGATGAATTAGGGATCGGGTCCCACATTTTCCGGTACCTCAGGATAGATGATTATGAGTGTCGGAGTGTCACGTTCCGACACCAGGATAGAAAATTGATCGGGTGCCACGGTCCGGTCCCCAGAGGCCCATTATCGCCCTGTGAGGGCGCTACTTCTTCTCTTCTTTTTCCCTTTCCTCCCCCACTGTCTCTCCTTTTCGGCTTGGTGTATTCCCGCTTCTCTTTTCCCTGTCCTTTCGCTCCTCTATCCTTCTGCAGAGGAGTGGGAGGTTATCTTGTTCATCCTTTCCTCCCGTCGCTGCTTTAGGGAAGCTCTCGGGGGTCGACAATAGCTCGGGTGCCACGTTCCTGGTCACCTAAGATAGATGAGGATGGTGCCACGTTCCGGCACCCAGTATAGCAATAGAGGATCGGATGTCACTACCGACACAAGAGGAAGAAAGCATGAATCTTGAAAGTAATGATATACTCAATCTACTGACTTAATTCCCCAAATGATGATGGTATTGAGGCTTGAGTCTCATGTGTTGAACTCGGTTGTAGTTTATTGATGATTCAAGTTGTTATTGCTACATGTTTGAGTATTGTATTGATTTACTTATTATGATTATACACTGTTCCCTATTTTGGTTGGCCGATGATATCTACCAGTATTACGTGTGGTTGTACGACCCCCCTACTTTCAATCATGTTTCCCCTCTTTGTTATTTTGTAGTAATGCACAAACGTTCCGTCAACTTCAACTCCAAATCAGATCTAGCCGTCTTGCACTTCATCCAAAATTCAGGGTGAGCTATGCTTCTAGCTTGGACTGGGTCCTTCTTCTTCAATTCTTGATGCCTTGACTTCCGGCTGACTTAGCTTTTTAGTTATTTTGTTTCTTAGACATTCTCTAGTGTAGAATTTGAGATAGAATGTTCTGTGTGATGATGACTTTCCCAGATTTGGGGATATAATAATAGTATTGGAATTGTTTTTTTAAATGAGTTTAAGTCTTCCGCATTATTTTCTGTTGAGCGGTGGGGGGGTGAGAATGGGGGATGGGGGTTGGGATGAGAAGGGGGAGGCTGGTTGGGGAAGTGGGTAACGCAAGGGGGGGGGGTAGTTTAGATGGGGAATGGATGTGAGAGAGGGGGGCATTGGGTGTAGACGGGTGCTGGAATTGGGAGGTCTCTGCGTCTGCTCGGAAGGTTCGTTTGTCCCTTTATCCTGTTAGTTCTCGGCGCTGGGTTTGGTTCGCTCACATAGGGAGGGTAACTGTGGGTTCCCCAGGTCGCGTCCTGATTTTGTCGTGTACAAACCTTGGTATCATAGCATTAGGTCATTGTCTCATACACAAGAACAGGTCTGTAGAGTCCTTAAGGAACGGTAGGGGGACGCCTTTTATTTTCGCTTTAGAGCTATAAAGACTTTAGGAAAATTTCCTCTTTCCTTCTTCTTTCGTGCTACTACTTTGAGTCAATTGGTATCTGTGCGATACGAATTGTATCTGACCATCTTTCACTCTATTTCGCAGATGGTGAGAACTGAGCAACGACTGCAACCATCAGCACAACGGAAAGACAAGAACCGAGACTGAGCCAGCCACTGGGGCGTTTTTGGTAGCTCGAAGGTGAAGAGACCGGCAAAGGGCCGTTGGAGGGCCTTGGGAGGAAACGTCCTCTAGAGGACGCGGACAAGCACCTCCCCCATCTGATCTACGGCGGGACTCCTCCAACCGATGCGAGGAGTGATCAGAGAGGGGATGAAGGGGAGAATGAACACGGGCAATGAGGAAATGCCACCCCCACGACCACCCCCGTGATGATCAACCAATTACTCTTGTCTTATCCTTAAGTGGGGTTTATCCGATCAGTTTAGGCCCTCGTGGTTTCTGCACCAACACCCCCTTCCCGTTTTCAGATGAGACATGCGGCTACTATGGCTCCCCGCATTGATGATCATTGGGAATGCACATTTCACTTCTGACTACTGACTACTGGGCCTTAATTTGACAATAAGTCCTCATGAACTTTTCATTAAGTTCTGACATTGAAACCGTCCAGTCTTTAAGGGCGCAGAATCCCGAGGAGGCTACGATTTTTCCTGGTTGATTGTCATGAGCTATACACAAGATGGTTAATAGTAGAACTGTTTTGGCTTGAGTTCGTGACTAGACAGTTTCATCAAGGGACGCCAAAACGTGGTGGGTCACATGTTAAGTTCAACCAACAGGGGCAAACACCTATGACTTGGAATCATTCTCTACCCTTTTTATGGAGAAGTATATCCCAAGGACTTTGAGAGTTACAAAATGGCTAGTTCTTGCAGTCTAGAGCAAGGTAGGATGACAGTTACGCGTAGTGAGGTCGAAATTTGCACGCACTCTCCAGATACGCCACCCAACTTGTTTTCAGTCCACAATGAACGGATTCCCGCCGCTTGGTGAAGGGTTTGAGGTCAGAGTTTGCGGTTTCAGCCTTACATGAGCGGCTACGGCACATCCTTCCAAGAGGGTGGTAGACTTGTGATGAGTGCAAGGATGAAGCCCAGACGATTCACCCACGACGTCGACAACTCGAAAAGTTTTTCGAAAGGGGAGGCGAGTTTAATGGTTCTCAACTCTAGAGAACAGAGGCTCCGGATGTTACGCAAGTCCGACGGAGCCAATTCAGGTCTTCACTACAGACTGTAGTTGGGGTCCACCACAGATACTGTCAACACTACTCATAGACCCTATGCATCAACCAACCCCGAGAGTGTTTATGGATGTGGTGAGGTTGGACACATCAAGAGGTATTGTCCAAACAGAGTTACAGAACCCACGAGCTAGAGGTATAGGGTGGCCTGGGTATAAGGCCCCTCCCGCTTTTTCTGGATGGCGTGTTGGTCGAGGTATGGTGGTATCACACGGCAATGTGTTTGCAAAATTGGAGCCACTTACTACGCGAAACAGTGGATAGGGGGCAATGACAGACAAACGTAGGGGCCCATTGTTACCTTTCCCTGGGAGTCTGAAGCGAGAGGCGTCTGTGCTGTTATCACAGGTAATCTTTTGGTTGTTTTGATGGCAATCTGTCATTATTGACTCCATGGCTCCACGTTTTCATCTGTTCTTCATCATGTTGCTAATGGTCTAAAATTGGCTTGGTGAATTACTTGACTGCCATTCGTGTTTCTAACACCGGTGGGTGAGTCTGTGGTATTGAAAAGGTAATATGTCCGTTTGTTTGGTGAACGTGTGGGATCAACACATTATTGTAGATTTGGGTTTATTTTAGAATGTGACTTTGATGTAATTCTTGGTATGACTTGGCTTTCTCCAAATTTTGGCGATTTGGATTGTAATGCTAAAACGGTGACGTTAGAGCCAAGCCTTGTGACAACCGTTAGGGTGGGAGGTGACGACACCCAATCCCGTGCGTATCATCTCCCTTTCTTGTGCAAGAAAATGGTTAGTAAAGGGTGTTTTTATAGGCTTTCTTGGCACATCTCAGGACGCCACTACCCAAGTACCAGCGTTTATTCCGGTTTCGGTGGGTCCGTGATTTCTTGATGTAGTCCCTGCAGATCTTCCGGTCCTGCCCCCCATGACGGGATATTGACTTCTGTATCGATCTTTGACGGGCACACCCCCCATTTCTATCCCCTGTATCGAATGGCTCCCCGAGGTGTAAGATAGTTAAAAAGCTCAAACTTCCAAGAGTTTTGAGCAAGTGCGTCATTAGACCAAGTGGCATCTCCTTGGGTTGCTCCGTTTTGTTTGTAAAGAAGAAAGTGGGAGTTTCGGATTGCTGACTATACCGACAGTTGAACAAGGGAAACTATTAAGAACAAGTATCCCTTTCCTCGCATTATTGACTTATTCGATCAATTACAAGGTGGTCTTGTGTCCTTCTCTAAGATTGACTTGAGATCCGGTTATCATCAATTGAAAATCGTGCAACGGATGTGCCAAAGACTTGCTTTTCGATGAGGATGGACATTACGAATTTTGTGGTGATGTCTTTTGGGCTTACGAACGCCCCGCTGCTTTCATACTGATGAACTGGTTATTTACATCCCGTATTTGGACCTCTTGTGATCTTTATAGATGATTCCTGGTATAATTCTAAAAGTAGAAGGAACTGAGAGCATTTTGAGGGTTGTGTTTGGAAATGTTTAGGGAGAACAAGCTTTACCTAATGTTCTCTAAGTGTGGTTTTGGCTAGATGCAAGTGTTCCTTCTTTGGGCATGTGGTTTCGAAGGCTGGGGTGATGGTAGAATCCTTCTAAGATGGCGACATGGAGACTTGGTCAGACACTAAAATGTGTCAAGAAAATCCGGAGTTGGTTGTGGTTAGCTAGCTACTACTACCGCCTACCGGGCCGTATGATCCAACTTTGTCAAAGGATTCTTCTATTGCTTCCCAATTGACGAAATTGATCTAAGATAATGTTCCTTTGTAATGGTCAGATGAATGTTAGGAAGCTTTCAAGCAGCTTAATTTGTTGACTATCCGCACCTATCTCCTTTGCCGGTAGAAGGGTAAGAACTTTCATTGTTTATTGTTGATGTCCTATTCGGGTTTGGGCAGTGCTAATGCAGAGAAAACGTGATTGCTTATGCCTCATATCCATTAAAAAAGGTGCATTGACGTACTAATCCAACTCAGACTTTGGAATTGTCCGCGGTAGTGTGCATGAAGCAATGGAGACCATTTATATGGGGTTAAGTTGTGAGGTTCTACACGGATCATCGTAGCCTCAGTTGTCTTACTTAGAAAGAGTTGAACTTGAGGCCAAGTAGATGGAGGAACTACTGAAGGACTACACCTCCCTATTTTTTGTTCATCGGCTGTGGTAAGGCGAATGTTTGTTGTGGGCAAGAGCCCTGAGTATAAAGGCGGGAACAATGGAAGTCCTACTCATTTGTCAAGCCCAGAACGCCATTGGCTAGAGAAGGTTCACAGACTCCTGGCTAACGACTTGATGAGGTTGGAAATAAATGAGAAGGGAGGATTGTTGGCTAGTGTGGAGTCACGATCTCCTTTTCTTTCTTCTTTACAAGATAGGGAAACAGTTTGATGATGAGAACTAAGGCGAATCCAATCCGAAATAAAGTGTTTCGGGAGAGGCTAAAGAAGGCACCACTGACGAGGAAGGTGTGTTGAGGATTAATGGAAGGTATGTGTACCACCGCATTGATGATTTGATCAACACTGTTCTGGTTGGCAGAAGCTTCATAGTTTCAAGGTTTCTATACATCGGGTGCACCATATGTATCGCGCCAAAACAACGACTTTTGGTGGATAGAATGAAGCGCAATAATTGTTGACGTTTGCCAGGTGTCCAACTGTCAGCAGTGAAATATGAACACCAAAGCCCGGAGGAACACTTCAAAATTCCCATTCCTGAATGGAAAGTGGGAGAGAATGCAATGACTTTGTGGTTTGGTCTTTCCAAAGAAACTGGGGAAGTTTTTTTGATTCAATTGGGTAATTGTGGACAATTGAACTAAGTCTGCTCATTTCATTTGCCGGTCAAGGTGACCTACAATGCAGAGAAGTATGCCAGCCAAATCTTTACATCTCCGAATTTTGTTGCGATTTCATGGAGTTTCCCTATCCATCATATAGATAAGGTAGCAGTTTAACTTCTAAGTTTTTGAAAAAAAACATTGCAATGCCGAATTGGGTATGGTTGGACCTTGTAACCACCCGGGACCGGGTGCGGGGCGGGCCTGAGGTTCCATCCTCAAAGACCGATGGTCAGTCTGAGCGAACGATTCAAGTGTTGGAGGATATGCTTCCGCGCATGCGTGATAGGTTTGGTGGCCATTGGGATGCTTCTTACCCTTTGGTAGAAGTTCTTCGTACAATATCGCTATCACTCCAGTATTGATATGGCTCCATTGTGAAAGCATTGTATGGGAGTGAGGTGTAGATCCCCCATTGGTTGGTTTGATTGATTTCGAGGTTAGACCTTGGGGTAACCTCTCTCTTGAGGGATTCGTTAGAAAAGGTGAAGGGGCATTCATAAAAGCTTTGAGGCGCAAAGTAACCAAATATTAAGCAGACCGGAAGGTTTAGAACTTGGAGTTCATGGAAAGTTGACAAGTCTTGTTGAAGGTTTCACCCCATGAAAGGGGTGATTCGTTTTGGCAAAAGAGGTAGCTAAAGTCCAATGTATATTGGACCATTTTGAGGTACTAAAGCGATAGGGGAGGTTGGCTTATTGGAATTGCCTTGCCCCCAGGGCCTGTCCCGTGAGTGATCCGGTATTTCATGTTGGTCCATGTTGAAAAGATACCTGGAGATGGGAACTACAACATTATCCATCCGTTTGTACTCAAGTGTTGTTGGATGAAACTTTGACTTATGAAAGAGGAACCAGTTTGCCTTATTAGATAGAGAAGTTCGCAAGTTTGAGATCGAGAAGAGATTGCATCATCAAAGTTCAATGGAAGAATCACCCGGTTGAAGAAGCCACTGGAGAGAGGCAGATATGCGGGAAAGATACCGACATCTGGTTTACGATTCGTATTCCTTTTCGCACATGTTTTCCTCCTTCCTTGTGATCGTTCCGGGGACGAACGATGGTTAATGGTATCTATTGTAACGACCTTTTAGGTTCTTTTGAGCAACAAATTTTTTATTCTGGAAAACTTGCAGAGGTGACGGAGGCACGACGACGTCCAGGCACGACGGACCGTCGTTGGATGGTTGTCTTTTCAAAACCTTGAGAAAATCTGAAATTGTACTGAAAATCGACTCTCTGAACGTCATGACCGGATGGCAGACGGACCGTCGCAAGCGCGACGGCCCGTCACAAAGGCCATCCACTTAAAAAAAAGTTCTGCACCTTGTGACGGACCAGCGGCGGACCGTCGCACAGAACAGGCGCGACGGCCCGTCACTTGCTAACGCAATCCCCTTCCGGTTCTGTTTTCTTTACACGTGTTAAGAGGGACGTTTTTTGACTAATGTCTCCTGCTTTAATTTAAAGTTAGAGGGTTATGGTTATAATAAGTCTAATTACTTGGGGGTTAAAAGATAACCTTAAGTTAATGAGTGGATTTATAGTGCCTCTTTCAAATACTTTAATATATATAATTAGGGTACAAGAAGAGGGTTTGATAAAAAACAGAAAGAAAAAGGGGAGAGAAAGGTCGAACGAGAAAGAGATAGGACGAAGAGGAAGCAGATTTTGAGAAGATAGCTTGTTGATTCAATTCTTTCTTCGGTGGATGTAGGTCTGGTTTATGTTACGATATTCGTAGTGACTCTTAATAGTGAATTTATGTGTGATGTATGTAAACCCCTGCATTTTCTTAAAGTTGTAATGCTTGCATGATTTATGGATTTATGAAATTGCATGAATTAACAAAGCTGATGAAGCTATTGAATCCAAATCTTGAAAGAACCCTATATTCGCTTGATAATTATATACTGAAAGATGATGCCTTGTATAATGAAGGCTTGATAAATTATATATGGAGAATATGATGCCATGCCTTGGTGTAAAGAATGCTTATGAATTAGGGATCGGTGCCACTTTCCGGTACCCATGATAGAATGAATATGAGGATCGTAGTGTCCACGTTTTCCGCACCCCCGATTAATAAATATGTATCGTGAGCCGCTTTTCTTTACCGCTTATTAATGATATGAGGGATCGGAGTGTCACGTTCCGACCCATGAAGAATTATGGATCGGGTGCCACGTTCGGTACCAGGATAGAATATGATGATCGGAGTGTCACGTTTCCGACACCAGGATATAAAATGATCGGGTGCCACGTTCCGGTCACCCAGGATAGAATGAGGATCGGAGTGCCACGTCCGCTGCACCGAAGTAGGAATGATACAATAGAGGATCGGAGTGTCACGTAGCCGACACACAAGGAAGAAAGTATAAATTTGAGATATGAATATACTCATCTATGACTTAATTCCCAAATGAGTATGGTATTGAGGCTTTGAGTCTCATGTGTGAACTCGTTTGTAGTTATTGATGACTTCATGGTTGTTAGTGCTACATGTTGAGTATTGTAGTTATTACATTTTATTGATATCTATTTTCCCTATTTTTTTAGTTGGCCGATGATTCTAAATCTACTCAGTACGTTGGTTTGGACTGCCCGCCCCTACTTTCATGTTTTCCCTCCCTTTGTTATTTGTGTAAATGCAAGCAAACGTCCGTAACTTCCTCAATAGCAGATCTAAAGCCAGTCTTCACTTCATGGAAATCAGGGTGGCTAATATGCGTCTACTTGGACTGGGTCTTCTTCTTCAGTCTTGAATGCCTTGAAACTTCTTCCGGCATGACTGCTTTTTAGTTATTTGTTCTTAGACATTCCCTGTTAAGTAATTTGATGATGATGTTTTGTGAAGGATGACTTCCTCCATTTTGGTGATAATAATAATAGTATTTGAATTGTTTTTTATCAATGATTTTAAAGTCTTCCGCATTATTTTTCTGTTGATATAAGAGCTTGAAATGTTAAGGTTTAGATGGGTGGTATTCTCTCACATGGAGGGTAAATGTGGGTGCCATTCGCGATTCCCGATTTTTGGGGTCCTTGACCCTACTTACCCAACAATACCAAACAAGGGTTCATACAATCTGTGAACTCTTTGAATCACGTTGTGTTTTAAGGTTTATTAAATAGATTCTCTTGGGATAACCGTTGCACACTAGAAAAAGTACAGAATCTTGTTTGACTTTAATGTTGATGACTTGTGTGATGAGTTTAGTTTAAATCATGCCTGAATAGACCTAAATTTGTCCCCAATCGTCCACTTGATAGTAAAGCCATACTGGTTGATAATGACCTTTTTTAGGGCAACTTTGAAGAGTTGCCGAGCCATTAAAAAACATATACCCCTTTAGTGGAATACCCACTCTGACTGTGTGAACCACACTTGACCACCCCTTGAAGCTATCGTTCTTTGGTATAAAATTTGTGAATCCTAACCCTTTCTTGGTCAGTAAATAAAATACTCTTTGTTTGTTTTTAGTTGAATAACGTACTCTGGACAGAAGCCTAAGTTTGGGGTGTGGTTTAAAGGAAAAGGAAAAGTGAAGAAGTACAAAGAGTCTCCTTCACCCAAGGTATTGTGAAAAATTGAAACCCCCCATATATAATTAAAAAATAAAAATAAAAATAAAATGAAAAAAAGGGTTATGGAATAAAAGTGCCAAAGAAATTTGGTTCCGAAGCAAAAATGTGAGAGGGAATAATATGATAATTTATGGGAACAAATAACGACCGGTAGAACCACCAAGTCGTAACACGCTATATTCGACCACAAAGAGGTCTAATAAAATCCTCATGAATAATTCACTGCATAAATAATTGAAAATAAAGAAGAATAAGAAATTTTTTTCAAACATGAAGATACTTTCATTTATCTCAAAACCATCTTATATATTTTGAGTACAACATTGGGACTAGCCCATACAAAACATAAAGAAAGACTAAAAGACAAAAAGGGAACATATTGGGTTTTTTCCTCGTATCTATGAGGACTCACAATGTCTCAATCTTAATGCACCTTATAAACCTAGCCATTAACCACATCTCTATCGTTAGAATTTAGTAAAAAGGGGAAGAAACGGGGTTAGCAAAATTCAGTACTAAATATGAAAGCAATGCAAAAATATGCTAAAAGGGACATTTATTTGGGGAAAAATATTTCATGTCATTTGATAAAACTTCTTAAAATGCGAGTATAATAGTAATAATAATAAAGAATACAACATACAGGACCTTAAAACAATATAGACATGCTAACCAACAACTTATCATGCTTCACATTACAAGAAATCATGCTCAATTAGTACAAACATACAACACATTAAAAGTTTTTAACAAGCAGTCATTCCTATCTAAACTCTAATCCTAAATTTACCCATGACAGCTTATGTAAATACATTACTGTGGGACTCCCATCTAACTCTTCAAGCACACCTATGTTTTCCTCAAGACCACAATACACAAGAACGATGAAATTTCAACACAACATGCTAAGTCACTTATTTCCTCAATATTAAAGAGACAAGTATCAAATTATAAGAATAAAAAGACAACATTGTTCTAAAGACATTCAAGACTATAACATGCATTTGGAGGATTTTATACATTAACAATAGTCTGTAGGCACTCCTTGGAATATCATCAAAGCCTACTCATGCCATGTGTATATAGCCATTCAGGCGTAAGGAACTCACTTTATTACTTACATGTTGTAGAACCTATCAATAGCTAGATCGACCATCTCATTTAATGGGAATCGACATTAACCGACATAGACCTTGCAATATAAACAAGGATTCCGGTTTCATAAGACCAAACACCATGGAGGGTGTTCTACTTTCCAAGGGTAGAAATATGACACATCCCATGTAGGCACATCGTTTATGGAATATCAAAATACGTTCATTGTACTCTAGCCTCATAATTTGGAAGAGTGACAATCTTTACCATATCCACTCGTTTCTTAGACTTAGTTTCCATAGAGAAATTTCATTCCCATGTATATAATAGAGAGGGCTCCATCATTAGACCTATCACCCATAGTACTTCTACAATGAAGGTCACCAAAAAGTATCTACTCATAAAGGTTCATCAAGGATAACTCATTGACTATCTTAGAGAGGGTTTTCCACCATGCCGGTCCACAATCTCTGTTTATCATTTCACATAAGATTGAGGTTACCATTTCAAGATATATAACTACAAGGATTTTTATTCACATAGGGTCTATGCTCATCATTCAGGGGAACCATTCTTAAGTCTACCTATTCAAGACATAGCCTAGAATGCCTTATTAGAAATATGTAGAAATTGTATCACGCTTAGGTATTGCCGATTCATGATATTCATTCATTTATTCTTTCAAGAAAATGTTACCAATATATGTATACAATTACTTCTCAATTAGACAATTAAGTCAAGATACATTAAGTACTCATGAGAAGGGTACCTAATCCTACCCAGACAAGAGATCACATTCAATAGCTTTCATGTATCAAGAAGAGACACCTATGTCTGCCGATTTCTACCCACCATCTCTAAGTCTATAATTTCACAAAAAAATGAGGTGAGCATTACCTGGTGTACAACATCAAGTATTTTCATTCACATAGGGTTCTAGACTCATCATGAAGGGAACCATGCTTATGTATACCAGTTTAAAAAATAGCCTAGAATGCCTTATTAGAAATATATAGAAATGTGATCATGCTTAGGTCTTACCTAATCATTATTTTCATTGATTGATTCATTCAACAAATATTTTACAAATATAGGTCTACCAATTAATTCTCCATTATACAATTAAATCAAGATGCATTAATTACTCATGACAAGGATACCTAATCCTACCAAGTAAAGAGATCACAATAAAGAACTTCCAATTATAAAGAAAAGGCACCTAAGTCTACAAATTCAAGAAATAATAGAACCATATGTAATCCATTGATAGTATACCATCATCACATATGAACATAAAGAGATAAAATACTATTACTCACAATAAAATAATACTTTATAAAATCTCACCTTGAGATCACTTGAACATATTCATATTATACTTCCATTACCGACATTATAATGGCTTCAATTCGTTTTGACAATCCTTCAGGAAAACACATTACATAACTTCATAAGTAAACATGTCCACCATAAGTGGATCACAAATAAATCCATCACCAATGGATATCAATTCTACGGTAGAAAGGGCATTAGGTCAACTTACCATTCATCAATAAAATTATAACTATTAATTATCCAAGAGTAATTAACAAATAAGCATAAATAATAATAGAAAATAACTTTCATATAAGCATAATTCCATCATTATACAATCATAAGCAAATAGACACACTTTATAAGCCAAATTTAGCAATTTTTGTAAATCACAATTTCCCTAAGAGTTGTTTTCAACTTAAAACATCAACAATATCAATAATATCATCTTTATCATTTCATACGTTTCATCAAGGAACCCTTGAGTTTTATTAGAAATTAGATATTTTCATAAACACTTGAAAACATGAAAACCACTTGAAATTGGACATAGGTTAATATCTTGCCCTAGATAAAGTACTCACATGCCTTATAGATGAATACCTATGAGAACTGAAGAAGATATTGCTTGAAATCCTCAACCTTAGCTTGAATGACCTTGACCAATAATGAAGTTTCAAAGACTACTCTTACAAGACGGAAAGGTATTTATTTCTGCAAGAGTCAATAATTATATCTAAATTACAAATTATGATTTTTAATAATATTAAAATACCTAAATAAACATAAAAAAAAGTCCAAATACATAACAAACAAAAAATGGATTTTACCAAAACACCCTTCACTTTGTGTGAGGGAATGAATATACTATTGTTGAGCTTGTACTTGATGTTCAAGTAAGTATTATGAGCATGAGAGTCTTTCGTAATGGTGTATCACAACATGAATTTTTTAGTGCACAATTGATATTTGCGTGAGTAGTTTATGTCTTGGTGTGTATGTTCATGATTGAGTCTTATATAGACTTATTTGAGACATCCTATTTGAACTGCTGATCTTTAATTTTACTTGAGGAAAAGAAAAAATATAAGTTGGGTGTGTCAATGAGTTGACAAATTGGACTAATTCAGGGCCATATTTTTATATAATTAGTGTCCTCAAATACTTTATTAATCTAAATATTTCATGAAAATTCTCATGTTTCAGATATTTGAATTTGCAAGGAAAACATGGACACTAGGTCGTAAAAAATAACTAAAAGAATGAAAATAATGAAGGGACTAGAGTTTGAGCATCGCCAAGTACACATGGCTAGTCGCTGAAGGAACTTAATTTTACCGTTGTTTTAGAACGATGCGTCATAATTGAAAAGGACCAAATATTCAGTGAAAGAACCAGTAGGCACATTGCCGATCAGTTCTGCAAGAAAGAATGATATTGCCATGTGGTCTGCATGCAAATATACTATAATAAAGGACAAAAAAGGATGAACCCGAAGAAGGAAGAATCGACGAGTTTCTCAGTGATTCCCTATTACACCCATAAAATAGGTAGATCAAATACAGCCTAAAACTGGTGTCATGAGCTTATAAGTCCCTAAAATGACAAAATATAGTGTTAAGAGTTAGTATGTAAATTTTGGGAGTGTAAGGAAGTCAAACTCCCAAGGAGGTACGGAACTAATCGAATTCGAACTAGTGTTTTGTAGTGGAGTTTTTGAGGATGTTTTGATGGTGATATAGTGAATACATTGTTAATATACATAGCCTGATATGTCAAAGATCGAAACTTCCAATAATGACGCCCCGAGGACCATCCTAAGTGTCCCAAAGGATGACCAAAACATAGGCCAGTAAAGTTGCCGGTAGACTAGATGCGGAGGCTGATGTACAATGCAGAGCCTCAAACTAAAGGGAAGTTGTTCCCTTCCCATAAGGGGACTCATGACCATGTCCAATAACTAGTTTCCTGAACCAAGAACCAAAAATACCACCGCGACATGCAGTGAGTACCTTGATTTGTTCAAGTAATTTTTAAGTCAAATTTAAGTTGGTTAAAATGTACGATAGCTTCAGGGGTAGTTTGGGTACTTTAGGGATTAATAATTGGAAGTTATTGTAGGTATTTGAGGATTATTTAATAAGAAAAATATCCAATAAGACCCTGAACTCCAAATAAAAAACCTTTCTCTCCTAAAATTCTCTCAAAACCAACAATTAAAGAACAAAAGAATTTGGAAGCTGTTTGAGGATGAATTTACAAAGTTTTCAAGATAGGTTTAAGTCTATAATCTAAGGTATGTGAATTTTAATTGTTCATGGATTCTTCCATCTATGAAGTCCCCATCGATCCCCTACAATTTGGAATGCAAAGAACCCTAAACAAGTGAGTGTTGTGATTGCATTGTGAGTAAGGTGTGTTTTTTATCCCAATAGAGTGTGTATCATTCATTTATGTTTATATGATGATTAGATACCATTTTGATGTAGTTTTAATGGTTAATTATAGTAATTGAATTTTAAGGTGATCATAGTTATCATATGCCATTAGAGTCTAGATCAAGGAATTGTATTAATTCTTGTTAATTTGATTGTATTCTATATTAATTGATTATGATTGAATAACGTATGTATGAATTGAAAAATACATGATTTATTAATATTGGCGTTGATGGAGTTGGACCTTAAAGAATGAATGATGGCTATATTCACCTAGTATTGAAGAATTTGAGAAGAAAAGTTAAGGATAGAAGATCCTATGATCTACCTATGAATGAACAAGTAATGAATTGATGAATAATTAACCTTAGAATGATTGTGTTGTCTGTATATTTAACATTATTTAATGAAAGTGATAAATTTACTTGAGCATGGAGAGATTGTAAATGACATCCCTTTATGAGAGAAAAGGTTGAGCAACGCTTAAGAAGAAAACCTTGGAGTATATGATTTAATCAAAGTTGATATGCAAAGTGAGACGAATTGTCTAGCAAGGATCCAAACTCCAAGTAGAACGGAGAGCCAAACCTAGTTGTTGTGTTGACTATCTCTTAAGGTCTCATCAGGAGAGAATCCTTCAAGTAGTAGAGTCAATGTATACTAGTAGAGATCTCCATATCATATGAACTTAGATGTGCTTGAGATGTATCTCGTAGTCTTCAAAGAAATAGATGAACTTAGACATGACCAACGGGTATCTTGTAGTGTTCATAATTTATGAATAGATTTAGACTTGCCCAACGGGTATCTCGTACTGTTAATGATTAAAGGATCCAGACATACTATAATAAGTATCTCATTTGATCCATATGATTATGAAATTTAGACATACTTAAAGAAGTATCTCATATTTGATAAGATAAATATAAAGGCCAGATCCACATAAGAACCACAAGAGGGATCAAAGTAGTATCCGGGTTTTTGGTGGGTTTGTTGCAAGAAGGGTGGTATGGGACATCATGAGTACATTGCACAAGGTATAACCTAGGATCACTAATGAAGAAGAGATTGAAGATAGGATTGTATTAGAGTTTCCTTTATTGATATAGTAGACTAAAGATGAGAGAATCTTAATAGGTGAAGATCAGTAATTATTCTATGGAGGGTAAACAAGTTAATAATGTCTTTCAATATAGTCTTAGTATGTAGGGTAGTATGGGTTGCCACATGTACATTGCACAAACATGTTTTTAGATAACCACAAGTGTATATTATTCTTTAGAATGATGAACATATTTTTTAATTATGAAAGTAACATATGATAAAGTATGACACAAAACAGTTACTTAGCTTTGATAATAGTATGAGATTCTACGTTAGCCTTGAACAAGAGTTCTATTAGGTTGTTTCTGATGCAGTTCATAACAGTACGAAAGACAATGAGTTAAAGATCAACTCTTATATGCTTTATGATGCTATGATATGATTATAATATTCATGATATTCTTATGTTTTTATCGCTTATGATTATGCCTATTGTTGACTAACCCTAGAGATATCTTATGTTGGTATATAGTTTCCATACTTTGTACTTATCGTACTAACACAAATTTCCTACATGTTGTCCATGTAGGGTCTTTATAAGATTGAGTTGTTTGAAGGGTAGAGTTTCAAGGTTTTGAATAATAGAAGACTTGGTGAGTCATCATAGCATTCGAGGAATATCACCACTATGTTCCTTTTTATTAGTTTATTTATGCTTAGACTTTTATTGGTTGTAACGCAAGACTCAATTTTCTTGGTGTCATTGATGGGTTTGAGACTTATGTTAGTAATATTATGAAATGATTTTCGTACTATGTTTTTGAAAAGATGTTTTAATTTCGCACTACGTTTTGTATTTATATGAAATGGTTGATGTCTAAGGGTTTGTACAAGACCTCAGAGAGGTCAATTACACCGTTTTTGAGCTCAAGGGTTTCCCTAACTTCTATTGACTTACTGTCTCGTTCTGACATGATTGGTTCATAGTATTAAGGTTTATGAATTGTATTCGGATGTGTCAAAATCACGTCTAATAGAGTTTTATTTATCGATGTGAGTCGCCACATACCTATGAGTAGGAGGTTATGGTATGTTTAAGAAATTTCCACTTCTTCATTATTCAAGTCGTGCTATTGGGTTTTTCTTTACTACGTCTTTTTCTAAGTTTTTACTTATGATTTTGTAGGTTATAGAAAACACCAAGGCTAATTCTAGAAGGGAAGGAGATGGGAATGGGGATCAAGATATTTCTCCGCAAGTTCAAGAGCATTTGCCTCCCCAAGTGCAAATGCAAGTTCCTCCACATGTTCATAATGACCCTCCAATAGGTAATGCCATGTTTTAGGAATTTAGGGTTTCTATGACTTTGTTGTCTCAAGAATTAACGGCACAAGATAATAGAAGAGAGGTGGCTCCGTGTAATCCTATAGGCCTAGAAGCTAACTAATATATTCTAGTCAAGATTCATCAAAAATGTCTAAATTTAATAAGGAGAAGGGTAGTGAGAATACAAAATTTTACTTACCCTAAGTGTGGCATGAGTCACTATGGTAAGATCCTAGCCAGCACAGAAGGTTTTTTTGGGTGTGGGAAGAATAGGCATAAAGTGATAGATTTTATGAATTTTATGACAAAAGGAAAAGAAGAAAAACAACTTACTAGTAATAGTGAGGAAGGTGTTCCTAAAGCCAGGTTTGGTTCTTGTCTCTCAAATCCCAGTTTGATGAAGAGTGATCTCCTTATGTCATATTTGGGTATGTTTCCTATTTTATGTATGAATTAGATTAATAATTTCCATGATTATGATTTGAATTGCTAAGTTTTATGTTTCCTTATAATGAGGAATTGATACTAGAAAGACATGAGTGGCTCGTTCCCAAGTAGGGGATAAGGAGCCTTTTTATGAGGTCTTTATATGGTTATGTGCAATTATGTTTAGCTTGGAATTAATTTGTATTCTTTATTTGAGTATTTTCATTTAATTATAATGCATGTACGATGGGATGCTAGCTTAGATATGGTCCTTAAGACAAGTGTTTAGTATATTGTCATTAGAGGACGAATGTTTCCCAAGTGGGGGATATTATTACGCCCCACAAATGAGGTAGATAAAAATCGATTCTAACTTAGGTTTCATAATCTTATAATGTCTTAAAATTAATAAAAATAGTGTTAAGACCCTGTATGTGAGGTTTGGGAGTTCTTGGAAGTCAAATGCCTAAGGACATCAAAGACGTCCAGAAACTAGTCGAAGTCGAACTAGTGAGTCATAGTGTTTCGTAGTGGACTTTTGGAAGATGGTTTGATGGTGAAATTAAGTAATGTTTGTTCTTATTAATAGAATGACATTTAAAGGGACGAAACGTATAAGAACGACGTCCCGCAGACCCCTACCCTTGACGCAACTTAATATTTTCACTTTGTCCTTCTTACTCAAGTGAACTAAACCTTGGAACTCTACTACCCTTCAACGAAATTTTAATAGTTTTCACGATTTGCTCTTAATCAGATTGACTCACCACAAGATACTTCCAAGTATACTGTGCAAGTCTAATGTAGCATCCCATACTATTACAATACCTAAGTACCTCTTTTTGGTAATTCTTGATCATAATCCATTATCATAATTAATACCTACGTTCTTCATACTAAAGAATACTATTGTAACATTCCTAAAAATGTACTTGTGAAGTGAAGTGTCTATTAGGTTTTAATAATATGTATTGGGGCACACATGCATTCCAATGAAAACTATTGAGTAATATTGGGCATGTTAGAGAATATTGACTTAAGGTTGTTATCCAATGTCTATGTATTATTATGTAACTTTAAATACACTTTGATATTCAAATGCTCCAATCCAAGATTGTTTAGGAATGTTACTCATAATGAAGACCCTAAGCTATATTTTTTAGTTTCTTAGATAACACAGATTAGATACGAGGCATCCAACTGTCAAGCCTAGGTACCATAGCAGATGATCATTTAAAATGATCATGTAGATTAAGCAGTGTCCGAGGACATAGTGAGGATCCTTGTGACAAGAAGTGAACTTTAAAAGTTAAACTAAAGAGTGCATGGTCAGTAAGGTGCACGACAACACATGTGCTACCGTCAAGAGACCTTGGACCAATCCCAACCGATTCCGTTAGGGAGGTTAGCGGGCTGGCATATGCCGAAACAAGCCACATGCGGCCGATATTTCTAACAAATCCTAGGCTCTAACTAACTTACCTAACTAGATAAATAACCGAGGACTAACTCAAATGAACTAACTAGTGTGCCTGAAATCTTAAAACCTAACTGGGTGACACTAGCCGAGTAGCTAACTAAAGAAACATCCTAGTACCTAACCTAGGATGGTCCAAATGGGTTGGTTATAGTCCTAGTGACGTAGGGGTACTTTAATAATTACCTAGGTCACATAATTAATCAAATTAAAAACTTAATTAATTAATTTAAATTAATGGTCAAATGCGAGACCCTTAAGAAATTTTCAAAATTTGGCTAAATCAAATGCTCTCCTATTTTTAGTCAATTTAGGAGGGGCATTTTGGTAATTACATATTTGATTTATTTAATTAAGTCAATTAGTCTAAGTTGAATTAGTCAATATTAAGTTCCTAAGACTTAGACTCAAGCTTATTCAATAGAAACTCACGACTGAAATATAGTGAACAAACGGAATAGAAAAATACTCTTGGTTCTCCTTAAGCAATTTCAAGGCAATTCTTCAAGATTTTCGTGCAGAGTACAGTGTGATCGTTGTAGATTGAATTCTATAATAAAGTATGGATTTCTCTCTTTGATTCCTTCCCTAGGAGGCTTTACAAACGTTTTGAATTAAAGAAAACTGAAAGTAGAGTTGTTCCCAATGAAATTGTCGAATGTTCATCTCCCTAGTTCTCCCTATTTCCGATTCTAGTAGTATGTATATTCAAATATCGAGCATGTTGTTTGTATGTTGTGCTAAATGATCATTATGTGTATGTTTTTGTGTGTTGATAATGTTGAATGAGACATGTAGGTTTGATCGGTATGATTAGAGTATCATTTACATGAGATAAGAAATCTTATAATGCCTAATTGTGTTCGAGAAGATCAAATTGTTATAGGTCGTTTATGAAATGATAGTTTACTGTTGAAAGGGATGAAGGTTTCGATTATTGTGTGTGTTTACAGCAATATGTTTGTAAGTGTTCGGAATGCAATGTTTCTAAGAAGAAATAAGAATGAGAATCAAATCTAGTTAATGAATCTTCAATGCCAAATCAATTTATAGCTTGTCAAAACTAAGCACTTAATTGTTCTTATCAGCTTATCAAACATTAAGAGTTGGCTTGCTTAAAATGATGGATTTACTACGATATATACATAAATTATTTACTTGTCTAGTGATAATATCATGACAAGTGTTTACGAAGTTTGGTTTATGCCAATAAATGGCCACAATAATCTTTTTCCAAAATATGTAATAGATTGGCCATGACCACGTCATCCAATGCTTATAATTGACATGTATATTCTGATGATTTCTTGTAACGACAAATACATGTTGAAGATTGTTTGAAATATGTAACTCAATGAACTCATAACCTAGATCTGCCCACTGAAAATGTTACAACTCCCAACATACCCTATCGAATGAACTTTTAAAACATGTAGCACATTGAAATAAGTCTTTAATTTCATAAAGATGGGTACAAGAGGTACAAAAAAATAATATTGAACAGATAATATGATAATGAAATATTAACAGCTTATGATATGGAATGACCTATAATGGGGTTACAAGGAAGTGAACAAGTTCACTTGCACCTAAACAATTACTGTTACAGATATCCATAGAGGGTTTTAGAAACATCATGATAAAAGTCTCATTCACACACATAATTATATTGACATTTTTAAGCTTGGATTCATCATGTATAGAAAGGTATGAAGAGTCATCCATTTATCTAAGGCTACTTTAACTATAAAAAGCCTCCTAATTATGAGTCAACCTAGTTATAAAGTCTAATAGATGGAGCTCAGAGCACCGACCCTATAACTGACTTGTGCAAACCATGAAAACCTCAGAGATGATACTAAACCACCACGGTTGATAAGGTCTCAAAATTCTCCTTGTCTTTGACTATGTCCAAGCATAGGTTCCTATCTGTGGATCCACTAAGACTGCTTGGAATATTTGGTTTAATTTGGCCTGTGAACAACCTTTTTTCTATGTGGGTGGGAGGACACTAGATTTCAGTTATTCTCATATTATCTATGTCCGTATATTGCTAAGATTCTTAAGAAAGACAGAAAGAAATAAAGAAGAAATCGGAAGATGAGGGGGGTTCACATAGGAGAAACAAGTGTGAGGTTAGACTAGTAATGATGTAGTCAAATCTTACTCCTGACTCAGAAAGAACACAAGTAAGCCTTAAAAGAATAGGATATTTAACCTATCATGTTCAGTTACATGAGATCAAAGTAGAAGGAATTAAAGTTCAAAGTGACTAAGCTAGACAAACATAAGCACTAGTATATAAATCATCAGTGATTGATAAGAAGAATCTTTATAGGTTATTGTTTAATTGCTATAAAGGGAGCAAACATAATGATCATCAATTGAGATGAATATATGCCCCGACGAATGATAATATCAAATGATCAAGAATGGGCAATCCAATAAGATTGGCTTAGAAAGACTTCACAGGCCAATTCAAACAATAATGGAAAAACACTTGTGGTAGGATATTCAATAATTCCTTATATTTTGAGATTTCCTTACTTTATTCAGTGTAGAAATGGACTACAAAGTCATTTCACTTGTAAGTAAAACATAGGATCAAAGGAGATCATTGAACTACGCAACAAAAAAAAAGAAAAGACTGAAAAATAAACTGTCTGGGAGAAGTAGCTCTCGGCATAAGCGGAGAAAAAATAGTAAATTTTTCTAGAGTTGTTCTAAAATTATGTTCATCATTACAAGGTCTTATATACTTATTTAAAATTAGTTATGTGCTTTAAATGCATTAAAATAATTGATATTCTCAGCAGATTCATAAATAACAATTGTCCGTTACATGACTTCACTTTCCAAAAAAATGACATGTTTTATAGGAAGAGTTTTTCCTTTCATCATATTGCTTATGTATTTATGTTCATACACATACACCCTCCTTAGTTAAAGTGTATACTAACCATTACAATTATTATTTTATAGTGCAGGTCTTGAAGAAGATTGAAGTATCAGATTTAAGCTGTTTGACAGTACCGTCCCCCAACTTTGGTAAGGTCCTCTTGAGTTGGCGGATCCACGCTCTTATGTTCTAGATTTAGAAGATTATGACTACAGTGAATGGTTGTCCCAATTTCCTTTCATACATATGTGCAAGTTTTAAAAGGCCAGCTTGGCAACATTTATGAATTCGTCAATTCCAAATGTTCAATCGGAGGAGGGGGGTTTGTTTTTGTTTTTTTTTTTTTTTTTTTTTTTTTTTTTATAGATTTTTTGTTTATTTTGAGATGTTAGTATATCACTCTTATGCAAGAATTAAATGAAGTCTAAGTCACTTTTGTATATTTAAAACGTTTTTCATTTTTGCTAATTAATTGTACGATTGTGTGAAAGCTAAGAAGAGTCTTTTCTGTGACTTTTGAGAAGTTCGACGGGGGGGTTCTCTCTAAGGTCTAAGACCCGGTGTGACGACTTGTATCAGAGCATGGGGAGGTTTAACATTAACTACGAAGGCGTGCATGGACTCAAACAACCATGTAGTTCTTAGCTAGGTTTGAAGTGCACACACCATGACTTAGAGACTTAGTGTGTTAAGAAGCGTCCCTGTCCTCTTACTCTTTATATTGTGTTTGTAGATTTTTTCATTTTGATATCATTCTAGATCTAACTTCCTTTTTTTGTGAGTCTAAAAAATGACCCAAGAAAAACGAGGCAGGAGAGTTGGAGAAGCAGTTGTTGTGCAATCCAAGTTCCTCCCCAAGTGTAACGACCTGTTTAGTCGTTTTTAGCAACAGATTTTTTCTGGAAAACTGGCCAGAGGTTGACGGAGGCCACGACGGACCGTCACGGGCTACGACGGACCGTCGTGGAGGTGTTCGTTTCAAACACTTTAGAAAACCGAAATGTGGTAACTGAAAATCGACTCTCCATTAAGCTTCGTGACGGCGTGGCAGGACGACCGTCGCAGGCTCGACTGCCATCACAAGGCATCCACTTAAAAACGAGTCTCTGTAATGCACTGCGACGGACAGCAGGAACGGACCATCGCAGTACGACGGCCCGTCACGGTCTATACGCAATCCCAGTTCGGTCGGTTTCTTTATAGTTTTAAGGGACGTTTTTGACTATTCCTGCTTTAATTATAAATTATAAGGGTTAATGTTAATAAGTTCTAAATTCCTTTGGGGGTTAACAGAGGTACCTTAATTTAAATTAGTGGATTGATTAGGGTGCCATCTTTTAAAACTTAATTATAAGATAATTAGGGTACAGAAATAGGGTTTGCTAAAGAAAAATGAAAGAACACGATAAGGGAGAGAAAGGTCGCATGAAAGAGAGAAACGAAGAGACACCAAGCGTGGGGAAATTGCTTTGCTTTGAATCACTAATCTTCGGTGAAGGTAGGTTATGGGTTTTACACTATTCGTAGTAAACTCTATAGCGAATATATGTTTGGGTAGTATTATTTAGTCTTGTTATGCTTAATTGTGTGGTCATGCATGATTGATCATTAGATTGTGATAAAATAACATGATGAAGCTATTGAATCTTAAATCTTGAAGAACCCTAACTACTTTGTTCATGATGATGCCTTGGTATAAAAGAAGGCTTCAATGAAACGAAATATGAGATTAGGGGGATCGGGTGCCACGTTCCGGTACCGGCATAGAATATGATGATCTGAGTGTCAACGTTCAGACACCGTATAAGAAATATAGGATCGAGTGTCAAACGTTCCGACACCAGGATAGCAATAGAGGTATCGGAGTGTCACGTTCGACCCAGATGTATATGATCTTCGGGTGCCACGTTCCGGTACCAGGATAGAATTGGGATCGGAGTGTCACGTTCCGACCCAGGATATTTAAGTGGAATCGTGTGGCCAACGTTCCGTACCAGGATCGAATGAGGAGCGTAGTGTCCCTACCGACACGAGAGTAATAAATCCTGAATCTTGAAAGATACTAATATACACTCAATCTAATACATGTTTTCCAAACTAGTAAACATGATGAGGGTGAGTCCTCATGTATGTGCGTGGTGTTGGAACCAAGGATTATGGGTACTTGTAAATGCTGCAGGCTAAGTATATTAGTTATGATTTTATTATGTTTACGTGATATATACTGTTTTCCTATTTTAGTTGCACGATGTCGATCTCAGTAC
Source organism: Solanum habrochaites (assembly GCA_027704765.1). Classification (NCBI taxonomy): domain Eukaryota; kingdom Viridiplantae; phylum Streptophyta; class Magnoliopsida; order Solanales; family Solanaceae; genus Solanum; species Solanum habrochaites. The sequence continues at coordinate 40,209 of JAKWJA010000050.1, forward strand.
TTGGTGGTTGTACTGACCCCCACTTTTATGTTTCCTTTTGTAATCGTGGTAATTCATCAACTTGCCGTCATACTTCGACTCACAGTATGCTAAGCCCATGTCTTCGTCACACCGGATCTTCGGGTGAGCTTGCTTCTAGCTTGGACTAGATCTCCTCCTCATGTCTTTATGCCTTGAGTTGCGGCATAGACTAGCTTTTATTTGTTTTAAGCTTCTTAGAATACTCTTAGTTTTAGTAAATTGAATCACTAAGGTGTTCTTGTGGTGAATGTACTTCCAGATTTTTGGGAATTAATAGAAGTTGAAATTTAGAGTTATGAATTGGTCTTTTTTTATGAGTTTTACGTCTTCGCATTGCTTTAAAAATTTTGATATTAAATTGAAATGATAAGTTTTATATGGTTTGGTTTTCGCCACATAGGGGGGTAAATGTGGGTGCCAGTCGCTGCTATCTGTCGGGGTGTTGCGTCGTAACAAACTTGGTATCAGAGAAATTGGTTCGTTGGTCTCATCACACAAGAACAGGTCTATTAAAGTCTTAAAAGAATGGTAGGGGACGCCTTTACGTTTCTTTGAGAGGCTACTAAGACTTTAGGAAAATTCCATTCTTTCTTATCTTCTTTCGTGCTATTAACTTTATCCACTTGTATCCTAGGTGATACAAATGGTATCTGACCATCCTTACTCCTATTTCGCAGTGGTTGAACTAGAGCAAACTACTATGCCAACATCAACGCGCAAGACAAGATGCATCATGTAGCCGCCACTGGGGCTGTAGCTCACAGTGCACAGTGGCCAAGAGGCCACTGGTAGAGGGTCGTGGGAGGACGTCCTCTGGGGAAGAAGGATGATCACTAGCCCATCTGTAGCTGAGGGCTTTAACTTCCTCACCGACTGTAGGAAATAATAAGAACAAAGGGGAAGGATGGGGAGAATGAACAAGACAAATGAGGAAATGCCAGCCCCAACCGAGCCACCAGAGAATGATCAATCAGTCCTCGTTATCTTAGTGGGATGTCTGTCAGGGTCGTGCACCCCCAATGTTTTCTGGGCAACCAACGACCTCCGGTTTCAGGGTATCACATGCAGTCACTATGGTCATCGTAGGATGCTCACTGGACATAGGCACTTTCACGTCTACTACTGGGCTATAAAAATGACTAATGATCAGCTGAACTTTTTATTAAGTTCTTGAAATTGAATCCTCCAGTCTTCAAGGGTGCAGAATCTGAGGATGCTTAATCAGATTTCTGTTGACTTCATGAGCTACTACACAAGATGGGTATAGTAGAAACGGTTTGGTGTTGAGTTTCGTGAGTTTCAGTTTCAGGGAAGCCAAAATGTGGTGGCGGTCACACTGTTTTGAGTGGGGGGGGGGGGGGGTCAATCAAAAGAAGCACCACTAATGACTGGGCCTCATTCTCTAGTTTGATTTTTATGGAAAGTATATCCCCCCCCCCCGTACTTTGAGGTATAAGAAAGGATGATTTTGAGCCTAGAGCACGGTGGATGTCCGTCAACAATGCATATGAGGCTAAGTTTCGTGCACTATCAAGATAGGCCACCCAACATGTTTCAGTCCCAAGATGGGATTTCGCCGTTTTTGTGAAGGGGTGGATCAAGTTGCAGAATTTTCAGCCTTACAGTTAGCGGCACTGCAAAATCCTTCAAGAAGTGGTAGATTCGTAGTGAGTGATGAGTGAAGTCCAGATGAATTCACCACGGGCGTCGACATCAAAGAGGTTTGAAAGGGAGGTGGAGTTTTAATGGTTCTTACTCTAGAGGACAGGGTTCCGAGGTTATCTCCGTTCGACCATTCAGTCTTTCACTACAGACTGTACGTTGGGGTCCACCTCAGACCTCAACATCTCTTTGAGAGACCTATTCGTTAATCAGAGAGTGTTTATGGTGTGGGGAGACTGGGCATATCAAAGGTATTGTCCAAAACGATAGTTATAGACCCCCAAGCTTTAGAGGTGGAGGTGGTCATGGCAGAGGCGTTATTTTCCGGAGGCAGGGGTCGAGGTACATGGTTGTCACCAAAATGCCAGGGTGGATGGGAAAACTTGAGCCAGCTACATGCACAACATGGTATGGGGCACGAACAAACAGCGAAAGGGCTTGTTATGCTTTCCCTGGGGAGGATTGGAGCGGAGACATCTGATGCTGTCATCAACAGGTAATCTTCTTCTGGGTTTGTGAGTGTATGGCTTCCGTATTGTTTTGATCCTGGATCCCACAGTTCTTATGTATCTTCCCCATTTGCTAATGTCTAAATTTACATTGTGAATTACTTTGATACCCTATTCGTTTTTCTTCTACTCCTGGGTGAGTCCTGTGTAGTTAAAAGGTATATAGGTCGTGTTGGTGAACTTTGTGGGGAGCACGCCGCGGGGATGTAGAGTTTGGGTGATCTAGAAATTGGTTATTTTGATGTAATTCTGGTCCGCAATTTGCGATCTTGGAATTGTAATGCTAAAACGTTGACGTTAGCCATAGCCTGGAAGACAGATCCGTTAGTGTGGAGGGTGACTACATTTCTATCCGGTGCGTATAAATCTCCTTCTTCGTGCTAATAAAATGGTTAGAAAAGGGTGTTTAGCTTTCTTTGCACATCTCAATGATGACACTCACCCAAGTACCTTCGATTGGAGTCGGTTTTCGTGTTCCGTAGTTTCCTGATGTATTTTTTTCCCTGCAGTCTTCCGGGTATGCCCCCAGATAGGGATATTGACTGTCTGTATGGAGAGACGAGAAAGTGGGAAGAAAAAACTTGACCGGGTACTCGGCCCATTTTCTATACCCCTTTAAATGGCTCCCGGCGGAGGTTAAGCACGTTAAAGCCCCAACTTCAGAGTTGTTGAG